>JAGSMR010000031.1:3360000-3430000 GCA_029286605.1 Sericinus montela | reverse complement strand
ATATATATATATATATATATATATATGTATATATATATATATATGTATATATATATATGTATATATATATATATATATATATATATGTATATTATTAAATTAAAAACACCGAAAATTTAAATAAAAGTGAATAAATAATAAATATAAATAAATATCTTCACGCAATACCCAATACAGTGGTAGACAGTGGTCTAGTCTATTGCTCAAGTCCCTTCGTCCCAACTTCCACCGAAGATATTTTGGGACAACGTGACAGGTGGTGAGCCCGTCACCGTCTTAGGTCCCAGCCAACGATATAATTCGTACATAAGTTTTTGAAATACCCATTGGTATGAGCCTGCCATCTAGGGATCGAACTCGGGTCTCTCGACTCGAAATTCCGACCAGCCAACCACACGCTGTCGTGACTTATCCACTGAATAAAATACTGAATATAATAAAGGAACAACCAAAAAGAACATAAATAGACAAAACATACAATTACCTTATTGATAAATCAATTTGATGAAGGGGTATTTCCAGATCAATTAAAAATATCAGTAACTAAACCAATACATAAAGTACAAAATTATGTTATTCAAAATTTGTTAAATATTCATTAACTAGTGTTAGTAATAGCTTTTATTACTAAGTAGTTTCTATAGTTTCTTTATAAAAATATAATTGTTTGTTTCATTTTGCAATGATTCAAATAGTTTATTATATATGAAGGCTTTCGATGCGTTGTTGTTAGGAAGTTCCTCAGTCTTAAAAGCCCGATAGGGACTAAGTACGCGAGAGTAATCGGGTAAGGAGAATGAAATCACTTTTTTTCTTAATCACTTGACTATAATGTAACAAATTACTGAAATAGAATCGCTAGATTCGGAACTTAATTACACAAATTAAACTAAGACACTCCACCGAGCACGTGGCGGTCGTCCGAGCAGTAAGACGGCGTGTTTAGTAATTCTTGCAATGTTCGTCTTCCAACCTCTTTAAGGCACCAGAATCCGATGTTGCGTTAGAGTGGATGTGACATATTATAGTTGCCACACAAGAAATATTCGACGTACCGACACGGCCAAACTGACTTTCGCACGTCCTCGTACGTTTCTTCATGTCTAGCCGACACTGTCTCTGCAAAGAACACAGAATATCGCTTGCAGATTACAAGTATCATATGCTCGTCCATCACTGACATATCATTCTCTGCCTGTCATCAACCTTGAGGAGTGGAAAAACATCGAAGGCGGTTATTATAATACATAACAGTAAGGTATAAGAAATATAATGAATTTGGAAATTAAATGTATATATATATATATATATATATATATATATATATATATATATATATATATATATATATATATATATATATATATATATATATATATATATATATATATATATATATATATATATATATATATATATATATATATATATATATATATATATATATATATATATATATATATATGTATATGTATATATATATATATATATATATATATATTTGCACAAGACCACTAGCGGTCAACTCCGGCCATATTCACTTAATGTCATAAATAACTTGGTCATTCTACTAACTTAATAGCATAATTTATCCGTCCCAAGACAACATAACGAGCAATGCAGATAATAAACCTGAAAAGCCACGAGGTGATAATAGCTGTCTGTAAATAATGATCCTGATTGCTGTACAGTACACGAGTACACACAGCGTCGCTGGGAAGTAATGCCGTTGTATCAGTCGTTCACAAGTCAAAATCAAATTCATCAAAATCATCACAAAACGTTCGCAAGTCACAAAATATTTGCTGTACTCAACCAACAAATTTATCGCAAATTGTACAAGTATTTTTAATCTACTGATTGCAAAAGGTTTAATTAACGCTAGTACACAGACACGGTCGACATCGAGGATGTTCCAATTAGAGCAGCTCACCCGTTAAGGATAAACAATCACTTTTCCTGGAAGTGATTCGCTGGATAAAGATTTCCTTCTTGGAATGCTATTATTGAATTACATATTATACACTTATTATTTTATTTTTATTATTAATTTATACAATGATATAGTTGTTTAGATTATAACTGACTTCTCCACATCTCCACATTTCACTCTAAATTCTTTTTTAACGAACAGGTAAAATTAGAATAGATTTCTCCCTTTCACGATATAAATAAAAGTAATAGTATAATTGTATTAATCTCATTTTAATTGAATACGCCTGACAAGGCATAAAATATTTCTAATTCTTTATTCAGTATTAATATTGCTTGTTGATATCAAACGGTAGTTTTACAGTCGATCTCAAAGATCTTAAAATAAATAAATAAAAGACATTTTAAATTGACTTTAATGAATATTAACTTCCAGAGTTACGCCGAGTGATAGGGTAATCTGAATTCAAACCAAAAGAGAAGAATTCAAGTTTTTTTAAGCGTATGTACGATTTGTATCGTTGGCTTGGACATTACTACGCTGAAAGTCTCATCACCTGTGACGTTAACCCAAATATCTTCCGGTACAATGTCAGTCAAAACGACTTAATTGTCTTTCTTTCTGACTACTTGAGCAGCAATATTCACGAACTCCTGAAATTAGTAGCCATTGAATTAAAAGTAGAATATAGATAGATAGATCACTAGAGGAGTAAATGTGTTCCATATAAACAGACTAATAATTTTAAGTATCAACTTAAACGTGATAAAAAAGAACTTTGACGGCAGCTCGCAGGTCTCGGGTTCGAGTCCCGAACGGGCCAGTGCAGAAAACCACTTTTACTAAATTTTCTTGAGTCCGGGTGTTTGCGGTACCTTCGTTGTTTCAGATTCCATAACACCCTATCTGTACATGTATTAACAAACAAACTAAACAGTCACGATAGCCGGGTAGTTGGGTGATCGGAATTCGAGTCAAGAGCCCCGTGTACGATTCCCAAGACTCGTAGTTTAAGTTTTTTGAAAAAACCAATGGGTATTTTAAAAACACGTACGACTTATATCGTTGGCTTCGACATAAAGATGGCGACGGGCTCACCACCTGTCACGTTGTCCCGAATATATCTTCGGTGGAAGGTGGGTCAAATGGACCTAATTGTCTAGACTAGACCTCTGTCTATTCCTGTTTAGGGAATTGCGTGAAGATATATTTTATCTATACCTATAGGTACGACTTATAAGATAATTCCTGTCTCGATCTCCCAAAAAATGTCTTCGGTGGAAGGTGGTTCGAAAGGACTTAATTGTCTAGACTTCTGTCGTAAAGATATTTGTTTATCTATTTATAACTTTTTTATCCTTTATGAGCAGTCGGATGGTGTTTAACAAGGCTCATTTGGCTGTGCATAGGGGAGATGAAACTTAAATCAGAAATATAGAAGGTACAACAAACACCCAGATCCGAGAAAATGTAGAAAAAGTGTTTTCTACATTGACCCGACCGGGAATCGAACCCGGGACCTCAGAGTTGACGACATCTTAAAAACCGGTATGTACACTACTCGTGCACGGAGGTCGTCAACGAATAAATTGAGCACAACAAGCTTATTTGAGACAACGTCACAGGTACTAAGCATATCACTGTCTTGTGTACACTTACATAAAGATTCATATATACTAGTACACGTCAATAAATCATGAAATAATGGTTAATTATCTCACTATCCGAAACAGACATGTTAAGTAATTTTTGATTTAAATACAAAGTTTGGTATAAAAAAGGGTACTAAAATTCCAGTTATTTGGTTTTATTAATTTTTTATTATATAAATATTAATAACCGATTTAAAAATAAATTTTAGAGTCATTAAATACCGCTGTAATTGCTGTCCGTATCTGTAAAATAATTCTATTCGGTTATCTATTGGAAATGGATTTAACGCAACTTAAGGCTATTTGCGTATACAAAACTTTGCTATCAGTAAATGTCACGGCAAGAAAGGCGAGCATGTCTCAGTGAAGTCTCATGAGGCTTGTATCAGGCGCGAGGCGCACGCGATATAGCGCAATGAAATCCAACACCGCGACGAATCGAATGTTGTCCTGTCGCCTTTGAAATTTCTGCAATATTTCGCCCTTTTCACGCAGATATCCTCGGCCCGTGTCCGAACCGCCGGACGTGAAACACAATATTGCCGAGTGAACTTCATAAATTATACACGCACGAACCGGCTTCGCCGCGATTTATGTCAGTCGAGCTGAAATTTTAGATTATTGTCTATCATATCATTGGTAAATCTGATAAGCGATAGCTCATAACTATGTTAAAGTTCAAATATATACATATTTTTACTTCCTTAGTTGAGCATAGCATTTTATTTCGTTAGCAGATACGAGATCTAATATTTTATTAAATTATCTTAAAAAGTAGTAAATAATTAATTCTCTTTTAATGTGTAATTCTGAGCTATAATTCTCTTTTATATGTACTGTTTTGTGGCAACGAATAAATCTACTTTATTTCTTTCTTTCTTAATAATTATCATTTTTACCACACTTCTTAGTCATCCGTACTAAGGAGTTGTTTTCACATATTGTTTTACTATAGTATCGTTATATATCATACGTATTATATAGGGTACATATAAGACTCTATATACTATAATTTAAAGTCTTAAGAAATTATTTGTTGACATTTAAAAGGTAATGTAAGCTGTCAGCCGATACGTACTCTTTTGATGAAATTACATCAATCTATAGGTATGCAAATAGAGTAGGATCCAAGAGCGATCAGACATAACTTGTTTTCACATAGATGAAACCTTATGTTCTCAGTAGCGTCTCATGTTCTTTGAATACCTGTGTACTTGTGAAGCTCGCCTTGCGACACCTGGGCAGGTATCAGGTAAGAAAGGTAACTTAAAATAAGAGTTATAATACTTAACTTCAATTCAGATACTCTGATCGCATGTATGAACTCTCGTTGAAACGAGTACTTTTAAACTTTTAACTTGCTTACTTCAATTGATTAAGTCGGAGGAAAGCTAGGTGTGAACTTTCAACTTAAGTTTCAGAGCTTTTGAGAAACAGGGTCCTCTTGTAATTAATTAAATTTATTAAAAAATTATATTAAATTTCCATCCATGTCACCTCACATGTCAAGTATATAGTGTATAGTCTTTGAAACGAAACAGCGACTACGACACAATTGCGGGAGCGTAGCATTCCTGCGACGCATTCCGGACGCCGGCGTCGCGAACGTTTACCTAAATAGATTAAAATAACGCGTGCGATTAGTGAAGAACAAAGTCGACCAACGCTTACTACGTTAAAAAAGTTACTGGATACTGTAGAAGATAAAGATGAAGTTTAGTACAAGTTGTTACTTACTCCGAGATATGTGAAGTGCATTTAAATTAATTTTGTTTGAAAGTATTTTCTGTACATCATATATCAACGCTTAGCTAGTGATAGAAGCCGCTGCATTCCTTCACGGTTAGGATTTGCCAATAATATATGATTTGCTACACAATAAAATACAGCCCCGTACATAGGTATTGGTTTATAATATCTTTTAGTAGTTCCGACCGACTGATTATAGTTTTTTACGTATTAATTATCAACATCATTTAGATCTATATATATATATATATATATATATATATATATATATATATATATATATATATATATATATATATATATATATATATATATATATATATATATATATATATATATATATGAATACTTATGTATACATATAAGATAAAAATCGTAAATATGTCGTATTCGTAAATATATTAAGCCCTACTTTAAGGTGTCACAATAAAGAACATATAACTAAATAAATAAATATCTATGATAAGTATCTATGATAATACAACATTGAAAAATTATTGTACAGTATACCTATAAATACAAGCGTGCCGAAGATAAAATTTAGGATTTTAGTAAGAACTGCTTTAGAAAGACGCGTGGTCACAGGTAAACGTTCCTTTATTTTCATGTGCATAGAAGGTGAAGGCGTTGGGGGTGGCTAGCGCGGGTGGGGTTGCGGATATGTGCGAAAGCGTTCCCGTGTCCCTGCCAACATGCAACGATGGCAGAAAACTGTGGGGTTTTAGTCGGTGCAAACCCTACATCACCTGGCCTTGCCCCCACGAGTAATAAAAAAAGGCAAAAAGGTACACACTTTTCACAAGAACAATCACACATCAAAAACAAGTTTTACACGTGTAATGTCACACATCAATTGTCTGTTTCAGGCTACTTTTATTTGTTATTTTTTAAAAAGTTTGACAGTATCGCGTTCCACGATCAGAAAAAAACCCAAGGGTTTAGTTCAGACAACTCATACCATTTAGGACCTGGATTGATAAAAAACTATGCATGAAGTGAATATATAATAAAACATTTCATGACGTAATATATTTATCGTAAATGAAACCAAAGAAACTAGAAACGATACATCTGTATACTCGTATAGTCCATTGAAAAGTTACATTTGGGGCTGCGTTTTTTAGAGGACGCAATTTTATTTTATTTTTTGATATGTGAGGGGGGTTAGACGCAATAATATTGCAAAATTAATAATTTTAAAAAAATAAAATTACCAAATTAAAAAAAAACAATAACTGATGACACATTATTAGTACACACGTAATATATGTATAGTTAAGACTACTGAAAAATAATAGTACTCACTTCGGAGCGCTGTAAAACCTTAGCTATTGACTTAATGAAAAAATGTTGCGTATAAAAGTAATTCCCCAAAAAAACGATCTACAAAAATTGTCTGATATATTTTTTAGTGAAATGAAAAAAAAAAGTAATACCGGAAAATATTCCAGTCACTGGCCTACTTTAATATGGTCTGGTATATTTCTCGCATTTACCAAAAAATATATAAAATATCAAAAAAATTTCCTTATCCGTTCGACCCACATTTCACCGGAGCTTATTTTGGGACAACGTGGGCCTGTCGCCGTTTTATATCCAAACCAATGATATAAATCGTACATAAGTTTTTGAAACAGAGTTGTTGAACCAATGAGTATTGGTACGAAGCTACATCCTGGGGATCGATCTCGGATCTCTTGAATCGAATTCCAATCACGCAATCACTCGGTAGTCGTGACTTTCAAATTTGAAGATGATTATTCCGCCATTTTCGGTCGCCGTAAGGATATTTAAGGACTATTTTTCTTAGTCTTATTTTACGACGTTTTAGTCTTATTTTACATTATCACACAGCCATAGAATAAAACGTTCTCTGTGAATTAAATAAACATGTAATTAGTCAAGTCTATTTTTTTATTTTGTTCTCAAGTGATACTTCGAGATACATACACGTGATTTTTATGACATTGTTATCTATATTTCATATGTGAGTTATTTGATTAGCGTTCGGTTTGCTCGTAATTTTTTGATAAAACTCAATCTCCTCATCTATGATCAAGGAAGTTTTAAAAGAATACTTCAAATTTAATAATGAAGAAACATGGAACTATGTTTGTTCGTTTAAGTCTCTTAATGAATCGACGTTCCCTGATGGATGGGCGCGATGTAGCAGTGTATCGGCTGTCACACCACAATGCGTACAGGTTCGCTAGATTGATTGCCCGCTGCTTCCTCCAGCGCCACAAAACGATTAGAAGTCCGGTTGGACCGTTGAATAAACAATGCACTTTAATTTAGTCGCGGCTCAATGATTAGCGGCCTTGTTTCATATTAAACAATTACATATTTTAACTTAAATGGTTTTGAGAGTTAGGAAGGTTCTAACCCCATTGATTAAATGCTGCTTGACTAAGTTCACTGGATTTTTATTTTATTTATTAGCTCTATGACATCTGCTAATTGCTAATTGCCGCGATCTCTATCATACGGAAGGTACCACGAAACTCTATATTAATCTTGATCATAGTCCCTACTCATTACATAGTACTTTCATCTTGTAACCTTTACATATTATTTTAATTCATAGACCTTACTTTCATAAGATCTTCCGTTACGACATTTATTTTGTGAATTAATACTTCAGTAACGATCGTCCTCCGCCTAAATACATCGGTCATCCGTTTTTAGTCATATATTTATCGATCAGATCTTCACCACACTTAATATAGAGTTTCCATTGGAAAAAATAATGTATGTATAAATAACATGAAAAATAATTCTAAGAATATTATGTTTTCATTTAAATATCAGATCTACAGTTGAAAACTTTCCTTTACTTGAAAATAAAACAAATAAATATAAATAAATATCTTCACGCAATTCCCAATACAGGGGTAGACAGAGGTCAAGTCTAGACAATTAAGTCCCTTTGACCCACCTTCCACCGAAGATATTTTCGAGACAACGTGACAGGTGGTGAGCCCGTCGCCGCCTTTATGTCCAAGCCAACGATGAAATTCGTACATAAATTTTTGAAAAACTCATTGGTACTGCCACCTGGGGATCGAACTCGGGTCTCTCGACTCGAAATTCCGACCACCCAACAACTCGGCTATCGTGACCTTTACTTGAACAATGTATATATACACATACATATATATACAAATAAGTTCTTAGAAGATTCTTCGTCGGAAGGTCACGTTTTGTTTTTGGTGAAAATATTACTGCCATGGTCAAATTATCTAATTGGAACAGATAAAATTCTGTAGATTATTACATAATAATTATTAATATCACGTGACCGCTCTTTTAAAAAAGGTTAAAGTCACTCATTAATAGTCCGTATGTTGAAATATCTACGTAACCTAAATAACGTGAGGATTATTAGATAACTAAAAATACTAACGTTTACAAGTAACCTTGCGCGATTCCAACGAAATTTTCTTATATCTCTATAATTATTTAGAAGAATTCCCCAAACATATTTGTCTCGTTACTCTCATATTTGAATCGTCTAGATAAGCAAGCTTTGCTTGGTCTATATATATATATATATATATATATATATATATATATATATATATATATATATATATATATATATATATATATATATATATATATATATATATATATATATATATATATATATATATATATATATATATATATATATATATATATATATATATATATATATATATATATATATATATATATATATATATATATATATATATATATATATATATATATATATATATATATATATATATATATATATATATATATATATATATATATATATATATATATATATATATATATATATATATATATATATATATATATATATATATATATATACAATTTTCATATACGGTTATAATTTTTTTTTGTGTAAAGGCATTTTCTCAGAGATGAAACCCATCGTCACCCACAATGTATACATATAAATAAATAAATAAATATCTTCACGCAATTCCCAATACAGGGGTAGACAGTGGTCTATTCTAGACAATTAAGTCCTTTCGATCCACCTTCCACTGAAGATAATTTCGGGACAACGTGATAGGTGGTGAGCCCGTCGCCATCTTTATGTCCAAGCCAGCGTTATAATTTGTACTTAAGTTTTTGAAAAACCCATTGGTACGAGCCTGCCATCTGGGGATCGAACTCGGGTCTCTCGACTCAAAATTCCGACGACTGAACCACTCGGCTCGGCTATCGGATATTTAGATAGATCAACATTAATTTTAGAAAACTTTTATTTGTAAACTTAATAAATAATAAATATCTTCACGCAGCATACAGAGGTAGACAGATGTCTAGTTTAGATAATTAAGTCCCTTCGACCCACCTTCCACCGAAGATATTTTCGGGACAACGTGACATGTGGAGACCGTCGCCATCTTTATGTCCAAGCCAACGATGTAATTGGTACATAAGTTTTTGAAAAACCCATTAGTACGAGCCTGCCAACTGGGGATCGAACTCGGGTCGCTTGACTCGAAATTCCGACCACCCATTCCAACCACTCGGCTATCGTGACTTTTTGTAAACTTCTCAATTATATATATGTTGTTAGTTTCGCAAGGTGTTTTTCTGCTAATTTTTAATATAAAAGTCTCTCTTTTCGTGAGATCATGCACTTACGGAAGGTCTAAAAGTACGAGTCAGCTAAGAATGGATTAAAAGAACCCCCTCCGCCCGTATGGGAGTACAATGAGGGTGAAAGTTTGTACAGAACTACATAACTCTTTTTTTTTGTTTCTGGACTTAATAGTATAAATATTAATATATAGACTGGTCATTATCAGGATAAAAGTTTATATAGATAAATCTTCTAATTACCTTATTTATAACAGTCCACCCATCGGCTACGCCTGAGGATAGTTAGTATTTATATAAATGTATACATGTATACATTGACAAGTCACGATAGCCGAGTGGTTGGGTGGTCGGAATTTCGAGTCATTAGACCCGAGTACGATCCCCAGTTGGTAGGCTCGTACCAATGGGTTTTTCAAAAACTTATGTACGAATATCGTTGGCTTGGACATAAAGACGGCGACGGGCTCACCACCTGTCACGTTGTCCCGAAATTATCTTCAGTGGAAGGTGGATCGAAAGGACTTAATTGTCTAGAATAGACCACTGTCTACCCCTGTATTGGGAATTGCGTGAGGATATTTATATTTATTTATTTCTCTAAATAACTGTCCCCAGATTTTTATGGACTGTAATTCATGCAGCACTATATAAGGACTTTGGAAGCACTTTTATTCGATGTATTAACAATAATATATTGAGAGTTAGAGATGGAAAGTGCAATTTCTGTAATAAAATCTAAGTGTTAATAATAAGCGTTGACCAAGTTTTTCCAACAATAAGATAGAAGTCGTCAACTATCCTTATAACACAAGTGCTGTTAGGTGTGTGGTGGTCAACGCCTTAGGAAATTTATGCATCGAACACTGTAATAGCCATATTAATGGAAATTGACACCAAGACCGCTGGGCTTGCTCGTGGGAGAGATTCCACTATACCCGGTTAAGGAAATATAATATTAACGCTGCAATCATGATATAATAATCTCGTCCTCGTTGAAAACGTTGAAAAGTCTTCTCCGTCCGTCGATCATAGCGCTAAGCGACAATAATTAATTCGTCGACAACATCGGTGTACTATTAACGGTTTTATATTTTACAGGCTTATTTTTAAAGTGGTTGAAATATAACTCTGGTTATAATGTTTATGAGCATAACATCGTTCCTTCGTATGTTACATTCATAAATTTGAAAATCTAAGCCATACTTATACATGAGCAGGTTCTGTAATGTGTATTGAATTAACATGGTTACAAAATAGTCGTAAATAACGCAAATTTGCAGGTGTTTTGTTTTATTTAATACACGTTTATATTTGTGTACGGAAACTTAAAAAACATCACA
Source organism: Sericinus montela (assembly GCA_029286605.1). Taxonomy (NCBI): domain Eukaryota; kingdom Metazoa; phylum Arthropoda; class Insecta; order Lepidoptera; family Papilionidae; genus Sericinus; species Sericinus montela. Next base: position 3,418,712 of record JAGSMR010000031.1, on the reverse strand, counting down.
ATGAGATATTATTTACGTTTGTTCTTAGATAGTAGAATAATAATAGAGCATACTATAATTCTGTCAGAGGGAACTATTACTTGCAGCAATAAAGTCAGATTACGGATGGATAGCGTAAGTGTCACCCACGAATTATTTATTGGCACATAATGGTATCTAATGGGCGCCATTGAATCTGCCACATGGATATCCTTTATTGTTTGAACGGCGAGGGCGTGTCTTTCGTAGCCTGTGAATATTCATAAGATATGTTTCGATTCAACTCGTTATTTAATTGATACCCGACCAGCGTCGAAAACAAACGTGCGTACGAATAAAACTTAATTGCTTGTTAAGCCTTGAATCTCGATTGTTTGTTTACAATGAAAGTAAAGTAATTATCTTCGAATACTGAAAACAAAAATAAACGTCTTCCGTACTTTGGAGTACGGAATCCATATTGCCCTGCCATGCCATGCCCACATTTTATTTTTTAATCTTGATAAAATAAGGACGTCAGATTATCTACTAAGAACAATCGGTAAATAAAATGCTCACAAATATTGTAAATTGTAGATCACCATACAAATATCAACAGACAATATCATCTGCCAAAGATTTAAATATCACTAATGATTTTTAAATATTTAGTTAAAAACTTTTGTCGTTTATTATTGACTCTAATTGTACATGTGTCTATCATATTCCTCTGGAATGACAAAGCATCTTCAATCTTTTTATTTTAAAATAGTTTACAAATGGTATAAGCCACTGACTATTATTTAGTACCTGGCAACTTACGTCAGGTTTTAGACTTTGAAATCATTTCTGCAAGACATCAGACTCACCCAAATGAAGAACGAGCCGCTGCTTCAAAGGAAACGTGTCTAGCTGATGCTCAAATCAATATAACATGCGTGAAATATTCAATATAGTTCATAACGAATCCTCCATAAGGAAGAAAGCTATTTGGAAATATTATTTCAGAAAATACCTAATAAATATGAAACATGATGATTATATCATAGAAGTGAGCAAAGAATGCGTAGCGTACATTAAATACGAATTTATTTACCTTTCGTCGATAAGGTCCAGTAAAGATTTTCTTTTATTTTCGTACAATGGCAACGATCATGAAATTTATTGGTGCACTGTTCGATAACCAGTAGACACGTCCCACGCGATGCTCGAGCAACAATGATCGCAAGCGCCGCCCAACCTTACAACTATCGCGCCCTTCAGAAGGCATTGCGGGGTCTATGCTAAACACACTCCATAAATAGCGAAGGTTACAGTGTCGTAAAAACAAAGTCAAGCTGCGCGGACAGCCTTCTAGGCTATAAACAACACACGTCATCGCGCCTGTTTCACTGTCCGCTTGAACTCACTCAATTTATGTGGACTACGTTACGCGTTATATGATAACAGAGATCATTGTTACGAAAACATGGTCGAGGCAGATTATCTTATCGAATAAATCGTAAAGTAATTCTAGACGAATGTTAGATAAAAGAACAACGAAAGAAAAACAAATTCGAACCCGTGGTTCGTGGTCTCCGTACTGCTGTAAAACGAAAATTTTTATTTGAAATTTGCTGATTTGCTCATGTGTTCTTCAAATCCTTAATTTCATAAAAACGACAGATCAAAACTATACAGTGTAAGAATTTATTTTTACACTTTTTTTTTTGTTTGAAAGGGTTTAGTTAAACTTGAGTCGCGTTGTTGGGTGATCGGAATTCGAGTCAAGAGACCCGATTTCGATCCCCAGGTGATACGTTCGTGACAATGGGCTTTTTTTTTTCAAAATTTATGTAAGATTTATTTGGCTTGGATATAAAGACGGCGACAGACTCACCACCTGTCACGTTATCCAAAATTGTCTTTCGGAGAAAGGTGGGTCGAAAAGATATAATTGTCTAGGCCTCTGTCTATCCCAGTTTTGGGATTGAGGTGAAGAAATTATTTTCTAAAGAGTATACTTGCAAGTTAGTCTTATTATCACTAAGTCAGGATCTTATGGTGATATCCCAAAGATGTTAAAAAACCGCCTTTAAAAGAAGTTTATGTGTTATTATTATTATGTGTTGTTGTTAATGTAACACTTTAACTACAAACTAATTAATATAAAATCCCATGGGTTTCGTAAGAGGCGATTAACGGAAAAGCCTAAAACCTCCATAGCTACGAGTACTAATTGTTGGCGAGACTGGTGACAAGCAGCAGCGTTCCACTCGCCAACCATGGCCACATGATTATGGATCTGACTTTGTCAGATCTTATGTTTACTAATTTTTATTTTTTAATCTTGATAAAATAAGGACGTCAGATTATCTACTAAGAACAATCGGTAAATAAAATGCTCACAAATATTGTAAATTGTAGATCACCATACAAATATCAACAGACAATATCATCTGCCAAAGATTTAAATATCACTAATGATTTTAAATATTTAGTTAAAAATTTTTGTCGTTTATTATTGACTCTAATTGTACATGTGTCTATCATATTCCTCTGGAATGACAAAGCATCTTCAATCTTTTTATTTTAAAATAGTTTACAAATGGTATAAGCCACTGACTATTATTTAGTACCTGGCAACTTACGTCAGGTTTTAGACTTTGAAATCATTTCTGCAAGACATCAGACTCACCCAAATGAAGAACGAGCCGCTTCAAAGGAAACGTGTCTAGCTGATGCTCAAATCAATATAACATGCGTGAAATATTCAATATAGTTCATAACGAATCCTCCATAAGGAAGAAAGCTATTTGGAAATATTATTTCAGAAAATACCTAATAAATATGAAACATGATGATTATATCATAGAAGTGAGCAAAGAATGCGTAGCGTACATTAAATACGAATTTATTTACCTTTCGTCGATAAGGTCCAGTAAAGATTTTCTTTTATTTTCGTACAATGGCAACGATCATGAAATTTATTGGTGCACTGTTCGATAACCAGTAGACACGTCCCACGCGATGCTCGAGCAACAATGATCGCAAGCGCCGCCCAACCTTACAACTATCGCGCCCTTCAGAAGGCATTGCGGGGTCTATGCTAAACACACTCCATAAATAGCGAAGGTTACAGTGTCGTAAAAACAAAGTCAAGCTGCGCGGACAGCCTTCTAGGCTATAAACAACACACGTCATCGCGCCTGTTTCACTGTCCGCTTGAACTCACTCAATTTATGTGGACTACGTTACGCGTTATATGATAACAGAGATCATTGTTACGAAAACATGGTCGAGGCAGATTATCTTATCGAATAAATCGTAAAGTAATTCTAGACGAATGTTAGATAAAAGAACAACGAAAGAAAAACAAATTCGAACCCGTGGTTCGTGGTCTCCGTACTGCTGTAAAACGAAAATTTTTATTTGAAATTTGCTGATTTGCTCATGTGTTCTTCAAATCCTTAATTTCATAAAAACGACAGATCAAAACTATACAGTGTAAGAATTTATTTTTACACTTTTTTTTTTGTTTGAAAGGGTTTAGTTAAACTTGAGTCGCGTTGTTGGGTGATCGGAATTCGAGTCAAGAGACCCGATTTCGATCCCCAGGTGATACGTTCGTGACAATGGGCTTTTTTTTTTCAAAATTTATGTAAGATTTATTTGGCTTGGATATAAAGACGGCGACAGACTCACCACCTGTCACGTTATCCAAAATTGTCTTTCGGAGAAAGGTGGGTCGAAAAGATATAATTGTCTAGGCCTCTGTCTATCCCAGTTTTGGGATTGAGGTGAAGAAATTATTTTCTAAAGAGTATACTTGCAAGTTAGTCTTATTATCACTAAGTCAGGATCTTATGGTGATATCCCAAAGATGTTAAAAAACCGCCTTTAAAAGAAGTTTATGTGTTATTATTATTATGTGTTGTTGTTAATGTAACACTTTAACTACAAACTAATTAATATAAAATCCCATGGGTTTCGTAAGAGGCGATTAACGGAAAAGCCTAAAACCTCCATAGCTACGAGTACTAATTGTTGGCGAGACCGGTGACAAGCAGCAGCGTTCCACTCGCTAACCATGGCCACATGATTATGGATCTGACTTTGTCAGATCTTATGTTTACTAATTTTTATATTTTTTTTAAGTTAATTCACATGAAATATTAAGTCACAAAGTGTTATGGAAATGAATATTACGTCGCCTTATCGTTTTATAAAAGTAAAGGTCAACGTGTAATCGTTTGTAATACGATAAAATGTTTTCATAACGTTCTGTTCATACATTTTATTTAATTCTCATGACTAAATATTGTAAATTATATTCGAACTCAACTTTCGAGCATTAAGGTTTGAAATCGATACAAAAACAAATTAGAAGAGACAGTATATAAATTTGAATGTCAACATCAAACTGTACATTACTGACATCGCCTACAGCGAGAAGTCACATCAGGAAACACTTTAAGACATTATTTACATTTTAGTCAGGAAAGCAATCTAAGCATGCTGCGCTGATTCGAAATATTTATTTCACACAGCGTTATTAAATGACGTTATAAATATGTGTCCCAACAACTATATATTCATAAAGGTGTGATTTTAAGGCGCCAATTCAATTTAAACATATCACTAAAGAGGAAAATAACAAATTAGCGTATTATTCAAATTAAATTCCCCTTTAATACTCTAGATAAATGTTACATTAAAATTAATTATCATCAATCAATTATTTCACAATTCATATGAATATATATATTTATAGCGTAACATCCTTTTTTTTCTACACTAACATAAATAGTTTAAAAATTTGGAGTCGACGCCAAACAAATAAGCTTCAATTTATATTTATCTTATGTTTTTATCTACTTTGCTACGCTTGGCAAACGGATTGGCGATCGCAGTACCTGACATCTTGAACCATAGACGATGCTGCCCGTCACCGGTCTATTAAACTTTTATATGATATTTTTGAAGATGGTTATCCCGCCATCTGTCGATAGCCATGATATTTTTAGGGCTCTTCCCTCAATCGCCTCTTACTACTAATAGGCCTCTACAAATATTATTTAAAGAAGATTCTACAACTTTTTCGAAATATTGTAGATGTCTTATTAAATATTAACTTTATTAACTTTTTTGTTTGTTAATTATACTAGTATATTTAAATTTGCAATTTTTTTGTTTATCAATGTAACACGTAAGTAAATTTTAATAAATTGCTCAAAATTGTACATAATGTTTAAAAAGAAATTTCGAATTCAAGTGTTTTTCAAATTCTCGAAATCTCAACGAAAAAAAGGCCTCAGACTTTTTGGAAAAAGCTGATATTTTGACGCGAGAATTTTCGATTGAAAAATAGAGTCCTTTTTATACATTAAGTTAAAATAAGGCGAAAAAATAAATATTTTAAAGCAAATGAATTACAGTGTATTTGGGACATATTGAGGTAAGTTTTCACCAAATTTCGTAGAAACAAATTTTTTATTTGAAATTTGCTGATTTGCTCATGTGTTCTTCAAATCCTTAATTTCATAAAACGACAGATCAAAACTATACAGTGTAAGAATTTATTTTTACACTTTTTTTTTTGTTTGAAAGGGTTTAGTTAAACTTGAGTCGCGTTGTTGGGTGATCGGAATTCGAGTCAAGAGACCCGATTTCGATCCCCAGGTGATACGTTCGTGACAATGGGCTTTTTTTTTTCAAAATTTATGTAAGATTTATTTGGCTTGGACATAAAGACGGCGACGGGCTCACCACCTGTCACGTTATCCAAAATTGTCTTTCGGAGAAAGATGGGTCGAAAAGATATAATTGTCTAGGCCTCTGTCTATCCCAGTTTTGGGATTGAGGTGAAGAAATTATTTTCTAAAGAGTATACTTGCAAGTTAGTCTTATTATCACTAAGTCAGGATCTTATGGTGATATCCCAAAGATGTTAAAAAACCGCCTTTAAAAGAAGTTTATGTGTTATTATTATTATGTGTTGTTGTTAATGTAACACTTTAACTACAAACTAATTAATATAAAATCCCATGGGTTTCGTAAGAGGCGATTAACGGAAAAGCCTAAAACCTCCATAGCTACGAGTACTAATTGTTGGCGAGACCGGTGACAAGCAGCAGCGTTCCACTCGCTAACCATGGCCACATGATTATGGATCTGACTTTGTCAGATCTTATGTTTACTAATTTTTATATTTTTTTTAAGTTAATTCACATGAAATATTAAGTCACAAAGTGTTATGGAAATGAATATTACGTCGCCTTATCGTTTTATAAAAGTAAAGGTCAACGTGTAATCGTTTGTAATACGATAAAATGTTTTCATAACGTTCTGTTCATACATTTTATTTAATTCTCATGACTAAATATTGTAAATTATATTCGAACTCAACTTTCGAGCATTAAGGTTTGAAATCGATACAAAAACAAATTAGAAGAGACAGTATATAAATTTGAATGTCAACATCAAACTGTACATTACTGACATCGCCTACAGCGAGAAGTCACATCAGGAAACACTTTAAGACATTATTTACATTTTAGTCAGGAAAGCAATCTAAGCATGCTGCGCTGATTCGAAATATTTATTTCACACAGCGTTATTAAATGACGTTATAAATATGTGTCCCAACAACTATATATTCATAAAGGTGTGATTTTAAGGCGCCAATTCAATTTAAACATATCACTAAAGAGGAAAATAACAAATTAGCGTATTATTCAAATTAAATTCCCCTTTAATACTCTAGATAAATGTTACATTAAAATTAATTATCATCAATCAATTATTTCACAATTCATATGAATATATATATTTATAGCGTAACATCCTTTTTTTTCTACACTAACATAAATAGTTTAAAAATTTGGAGTCGACGCCAAACAAATAAGCTTCAATTTATATTTATCTTATGTTTTTATCTACTTTGCTACGCTTGGCAAACGGATTGGCGATCGCAGTACCTGACATCTTGAACCATAGACGATGCTGCCCGTCACCGGTCTATTAAACTTTTATATGATATTTTTGAAGATGGTTATCCCGCCATCTGTCGATAGCCATGATATTTTTAAGGCTCTTCCCTCAATCGCCTCTTACTACTAATAGGCCTCTACAAATATTATTTAAAGAAGATTCTACAACTTTTTCGAAATATTGTAGATGTCTTATTAAATATTAACTTTATTAACTTTTTTGTTTGTTAATTATACTAGTATATTTAAATTTGCAATTTTTTTGTTTATCAATGTAACACGTAAGTAAATTTTAATAAATTGCTCAAAATTGTACATAATGTTTAAAAAGAAATTTCGAATTTAAGTGTTTTTCAAATTCTCGAAATCTCAACGAAAAAAAGGCCTCAGACTTTTTGGAAAAAGCTGATATTTTGACGCGAGAATTTTCGATTGAAAAATAGAGTCTTTTTTATACATTAAGTTAAAATAAGGCGAAAAAATAAATATTTTAAAGCAAATGAATTACAGTGTATTTGGGACATATTGAGGTAAGTTTTCACCAAATTTCGTAGAAACAAATTTTTTTTATTTGAAAAAGTTAAAAATAAAACACCAAAAACTTTGTTACTTGAATTTTTCACCTAAATTTTGAGGTTATGTGAAAAAATTGTATATACAAAAGTTGTAGACCTTTTTATTACCTACAACTTTGCCATTTAACTTTTTTCCATAGGACTTGTAGTTTTGCCGGAAATCAAGATAAACCATTCTTTACTCTTAAAACCTTCACCCCCTCCCCCCTCCCCCGAACTCGCATCGACCATAATCTATTTTTCCTTTCATTTTTATCATATTCCCCTCCTTTTCTAATGGGTTCATCCTACCGTAATTTATTGGTTTCAAAAATTATCGACCCAGGTCTATAAGTCTCAAAAACAAATAGTTTCTATTAAAAGATGATGCTAAACTTAATTGAATAGTGAGCTGACCGCCGAAATTTACTTGTTGGTACTTCGTTTCGCTTTAATTTTACTTTAATCTTATACCTGCATAGTTGAATGTTTAATTTCAACTCCATGGTAACCTAAATGTATAAAATAGCAGCGCATATCAAGTAATGATTTTTATAGGCAATTTTTGATACCTTCAATTTTGTATATTCAAAAGGTTTTATCTTATTTTTTATGGCTTAAATTGACTTCCGTCTTTATCATCAGACCCCCGATGGTGGTCACATTTCTTAAATCAAAACTTAGATATAAAGTTCTCATTAAGATTAATAAATTATCTAGAACGAAAGAAAGCTGCTGTAAACCGTTGAGAAAGTACCTTCTCGAAAGTCATTCGTCTCCGATACAAGATCAAACATAGGTCTCGTATATTATCATTAGAACCACATACGTGTGCCAAGTTTCAACAGAATTGAATCACAGATGAGAAATCAGTGGGTGCAAGCGACCATTCCCTATATTTTACTCTGAGGGGGTCACTTTTTTTTCAAATTTATGTGGTATCAACTTCAAAGTTCACCATATCCAACAAAAAATTATCGCTGTTGGACACACTGTAAAAAGTTATGCTTAAAAAAATATGTATACATGTTGACTTGCGAACTTACTCGTAAGTTAGTGACAGGTGAAAGGTTGTACGTGTGCATTATTCAAAACCTGGATGTATGATACTAATTTACGTATTTCATCCAGCAGTATAATAACCTAAGTCTTAATAACCTAAGATGCAAAATGAAGAAAATTATAATTAAAAAAGCTATTTCTATACTGTTGCGCGAAGATAAAAGGTACTAAAAACAATTGACTATAAATTAAAAATATTGACTAGAATATCTCCCTCACTTAGTTGAAGAAAAATTAGAAAGCGTCATTTTAATCAATACAAGACCAGAGTAAGCAAGTTGTTAAGGATTTGCATCATGATATATAATGACAAACAGATACTTTCACTGCGGAAGCACAATTTTCACACGCTTGAGGTCTGCAGGGTTCTTGAATATTTTGCAACGGTCAAAATAATGGTGGGACCAATTCAAACTAGCTTAGGCTAACCAGATAAGTATCAAAACTAGGAACTTCAAGAAAAAGTAAATGGCGCATTTCATTAAAAATTTATTCTCATTTTAAACATTGTAATTTAAGATAAAAATGAATATTTTAATTTTTTACAGTATTTTTATAGTTTCTTCTTCTTTTTCACAGCCTATCAAGAGTCCACTGCTGAACATAGGTCTTCCCTAGAGTTCGCCACAAAAAACGGTACACAGCCACCTGCATCCATCACCTCCCCGCAACATCTTGCAGGTCGTCACTTCATCTTGTGGGGGGTCGTCCTCAACTACATTTGCTTAAACAAGGTTGCCACTCGAGAACCTTTTTTCCCCAACGGTTATCAGATTGTCGAGCTATGTGGCCGGCCGGTTCTGCTGCGGATGGATGTCTTCATTCATGCGGATTCTATCACGCAGAGAAACACCGAGCATAGCTCTTTCCATAGGACGCTGAGCAACTTTGAGCTTCCTCATGGGGCCAGCTGAGTATCATAGCTCATCACTGGCAATACGCAGTGACTGTATACTTTGGACCTAAGACTTTGAGGTATATTCGACGAGAAGATATAGCGTAGTTTCTCAAACGTTGCCCAGCCGATTAACTTCTGGGTCGAAGTTACCTAGTCTGACAATTTGTCCTATGTATATTTCGTCAACAACTTCGAGCGTAGTGTTCCCAAAACCACCGGCATTGGTCTGACATGGACGTTAGATCTTAGTCTTGTCAATGTTCATCTTGAGACCAACCTGTTGAGAAACACTATTGAGATCATTAAACATAATGCTAAGCTCCAGCGATCTTGCCAACAAGACTAAGTCGTCGGTAAACCAAAGGTGAGTGATATTCGCTATTGATGTTAATACCGTCTTCTTTCCTGTTCAGCGGCTTGAAGACATCTTCCAATGCAGCGGTGAAAAGTTTCGGGGATATAACGTCACGCTGTCTTACACCTTTCTGAAATTGGATAGGTTTCGTGCTCTGGTTCTGTACTCGGATACACATCATAGCCTCATCCTGGGGATGAGTATTTATGTCGTCTATGGTACTATAACCTTTTCGGAAACCGGCTTGATCAGGAGGCTGGAAGCTATCAAGTCTGCTTGCTAGACAATTAGTGATGACTCCCGAAAATAGTACGTAAACGCAGCTTAGAAGCGCTATGGGTCTATAGTTCTTCGATAGGCATTTGTCCTCTTTCTTAAAGAACAGGAATCAGCTTCTGAAGGACTACAAGTATCAGTTCTCCACCCGCTTTCAGAAGCTCTTCTCAGACTGACGTCCGGGATATCTTCGGAGTAGTGTCGGGTAAGCTTTGCTCGTGGGTCGCTACTCATACCAGAGTCTGGTTACAACTGTCCGTAAATACTTTCGACCGCACTCAAAAACTCAGCTCCAGCGGACTGCAACATTTTCTGTCATCAACTTAGTCAGTTGGCTCTTTCCGATAGATAGATCTTTGGTGAAGACTTCGGAGCCCTGATTCCGCTCTATCGCTTATTCAATGCATTTCGTTTTGAATATGCGTATGTCTTGCCTCACAGACTTTGAGATATGTCTATTCAGTTGCCGACATGTTGACACATCAGTTGTAGACTGCAGCCTCATTTCGCGCCTAGCTTCCATGAGCTTGAGAGTGAGATCAAATAGCTTTTGTGGTTTTGTTGTGCCGCGGATCCTGCAGAATTTTGCCCCTTCCGCATGGACAGTTTTTACTAATCTGCTATTTGAATCGCCCACTGTAGCGCAATCATCTAGGCACTCAAAAAGATTTTGCAATTCGAGCTGAAAGCTTTCAGGATTTTGAATAACGAATGAGGAGCCCTCTCGAGCTTAATATTAAGGTTTAGTTTGCCTCTTCCCATTCGGTGATCACTGCTAGTTTTCACCATAGTGATGATAGAGACATCACAGAACAGCTGCAGCCTCGTCATCATGATGAAGTCAATCTCATTTTTTGTAGTTTATAGAAATAAAAATTATATAATATTAATCACGATAGCCGAGTGGTTGGGTGGTCGGAATTTCGAGTCAAGAGACCCGAGTTCGATCTCCAGGTGGCAGTACCAATAAGTTTTTCAAAAACTTATGTACGAATTACATCGTTGGCTTGGACATAAAGACGGCGACGGGCTCACCACCTGTCACGTTGTCCCGAAAATATCTTTGGTGGTAGGTGGGTCAAAGGGACTTAATTGTATAGACTAGACCTCTGTCTACCCCTGTATTGGGAATTGCGTGAAGATATTTATTTATAATATGAATAATATTATATAGCGGCCCTCTTGGGAACACAATTACAGACTAGCCGCAGGCACGTGTTGCGTTAGTTACGCGCCCCAGTGCAACGCTAGGCGCCTATACCTGACATCGTGACCTATGACTCGTATATATCAAGTAAGTCCATTCGATCCATATTATTTTAAACATTTACATCAAAATATATTTGAAACTGTCACACTTAAGTGCTTTATAAATATTAACTTATGACAAAGTATATCCTCTCTTATCCAAAGGAAGAAGTCACGATAGCCGTGTGGTTGGATGATCAGATTTTCGAGTCAGGAGACCCGAGTTCGCTCCCCAGGTGGCCGGCTGTTTCCAATGGTTTTTTTTTTTTTTCAAAAACTTATGTACGATTATATCGTTGGCTTGGACTTGCTAGGATTCTGACGTACTTCTCTTGCTTAGTATACTTTCTGTAAATACACGAACTTTATTTACTTAACGGCTTCTTAATCTCTAATCTCTACGCGTGGAAAGCGCATGTGCTGTCGCAGACATCTTTCACCAAAAAGCCCGTTATCGGCTAATTTTGGCCACATAATCAGAAATGCCAATTTCTAGGCTTTTACCTTAGACGTCTTATGAGATTTGGTATTATTTTTATCTCCTTCTTTCTTTCCCGGGAAGAGGCAGAAGGTTAGGAAAGTTCTTTCGCAGATATCAAAATGGGATTTATTATAAATGACGAATTCGAATGGATCTACATGCAGAGCTTATGTTTGAAATTAAAAAGGGTTGGCATGTCTCACTTCGCTTGCTTATTATTTTCTAATGTTATTTCATGAATTTGTTTCTGACGTGGAATAACAACAATTATTTAATAACCAATAATACTTTCAGTTTTCGTAATTTTAATAACGACAGTACCTCGAATATTTTTAGAGTGGCAACTGCGATACGTCACATCCGCTCCGACGCAACAACGAACGCTGGTGTGACAGAAGTGGGTGGACGGCGGTCATTACACGACGAGCTGTCTTGCTTCTCGGAATATTTGGTGGAGTGTCTTAGTTTAATTTCCGTAATGAAGTATTCTGAATCTGATAGAAAATATATTTTTATTTGTTACACTATAGTCAAGTGATTAAGAACAAAAGTGGTTTTATTCTCTTCGCCCGATTACTCACGTCTACTTAGTCCCTATGTGGCTTGGAATGGAACTTCCTACCAACAACGCTCAAATGCCTCCAAACATAATAATCGAAAGTAATATTTGTGTATAAGACGATTTCACAAAGTTTCGTTCGATCAACCTATATCTAACCAACCGATAACCTTAAGCAGAAACTATACGCTTGGTTAAAGTACATATTTTACATACGAGTATTCTAACTACATTATAAACTCCAATTTTAGACTAATTGAAAATGAAAAAGCGGAGCCCGGTCACAAATTACTGACACTATATCAAGTGTTAAACGGCACTTATCGACGCCGAAACAGCGAGAAATCATTGCCGATGAAAAATACACAATTTGAGGCAATAAATCAACGTCATACCGGTTGCGCACCGTCAGTAGTCACTATCTCAATGTTTTACTTTGTTATTTATTACAAATGGTTACTTGATTTTTACAAGAAACTTTAATTTAAATTAAAAGTTCGCAAGTTGCGCTCTTCAATGAAGTTTGTTCTCATTAGAATTGCCCACAGACTACGCAGACCTGTCCGAATGTTTAAAAATTTCATCAAATAAAAGTTTGTAAGTTATAACTTAGAAACTAGAATAAATTAAAAAAAATGTTATTTCAGGTTACAAGGAATGGCTAGAAAAGGAGAATGAAATTGTAGACTTGGGTAGCGCTATTAGCCGGAAGTATATGGGATATAGATGTGGACAGGCGTGCGGTATACGGGAACAAAGTCATTGGTGCCCTGTCTGCGTTAGACAAATGGCAGGGTGTAGTGAAAAGTGCACACCTTGCGATTCATGTATAGTAGCGCAAGTATGAAAGATTTGAAAGTTTGAAAGAGTGAATACCGAATCATCATTCGGTATCAAGAAAATAAACGGCGCGAAAGTTAACAATAAAAGGGGTCAGGGTAAACTGAGACTAACTTTCGAAGTCCATGAGGGCTCGAAGAGAGGAACGATTACTGAAATATCTAGATGTGTATGCATGAAGAAAATTATGAATTTAAAAGAAGCGAAAGAGTTAAAGTGTAAAGGTGCTAGGTGATTTGCTCTCTGTGGCTTACAAACAACATTCTAACTTTTTAAGAGACACCAAGCTGTATACTAACTAGTCTGGCCATAAATAAAAACTTTCCTTATTTTCAACTTTTTAATTATTTTATATAAGGAACACGTATATGTACACGTAAAAACTTCTTTTGATTTTGCGTCATTTCACATATTTTTTCATGTTCATTATCAAATTATAATATGAAATGCGGTGTTGAAGAAAATGGGATAGTAGTGATCGCCTTGCACAAAGTGGGTATGAAGCTGTCACTTTTTTACTGAAAAACACTACAATAAGCAAAATGATAACGTGTACGCTCACAGTTTTAAAGAAGGTCGGAGAGGTACAACGTGGTCATCATCCTATGTTAGTGATGGATTGGTGGGGCGTATCTTACCAAGGAGTGACAAAACTACATTTTTGAGAAAAAGTAGTGAAAACTTCAGCCAAAGTGTCAAAAAAAATGACTTCCTGCACCTACCTGTTCACAAGCCTCAAACTACCCAAGCCTGGCTAGAAACAAACGCTCCTCCGGACTTTATAAGAGCTGAAGACTGGCTCTCATCTGGCCCAGACCTCAACCCTATAGATTTCAAATTATGGTCAGTTTTAGAGGACATGGCCTGATCTAAACGACACGGCGATATTGAGTCTCTTAAAAAATCTTTGGAGCAAACAGTGGCGAAATTTTCCTTGGAAATAGTCTGTAAATCGATATATTCATGGTCAAACAGATTAAAGGCCAAAGGTGGCGATTTCGAACTAGGTATATATACACATTGGGAATTGCGTGAAGAAATTTATTTACTTTTTTCAATATGATATAATTTCATCTTCTATATATGACTGCAAAAATCTAAAATACTAGAGCTATTTGGGTGTTTGATGGCACTAACTCATTATATCATGGTTCGGCAGGCATTATAAATAATTTGACTAATTCGAGGATAAAATTACATAAAATGTATGATCCCTTTATGATAAATGTTAAATGGTATGATTAAATGTTCTATGGTAGATAAATGTACAAACTAACTTAAAAATATGCATATTATAAGTAAGTCGCGTGTTCGTATTCGCTGCGCAACCAGTCCAGAACAAGCGCCGCACGCGTCTTGTCCCTATTTGTATTCAATTCGTACGCTCCAATACGATCTGGCAATCTATCCACAACTGAACGATTTATCTGACATAGAAATCACCTGAACCTTGTGCAGCAATTGCAACTCAGAGTTTTCTATTTCTTTGCACAGAACCAACACTGTGTTTTTACAGTAACAAACATGCTTTCCTTCCTAAAATTATTATTTTTATTACAAGTATTTATGTGTAATAAAAACAACATGAGTATGCCAGAAGAAGCATAAAAGCAAGTTGAATGCAGTGGAGATGCGATCTCTTCGTAAAATATGCGGCGTCACCTTGGCTGATCGAAGACGAAACGAAGCGATTCGCAATATGGCAGGTTTGAAAGATGACCTTATCACAAAAATTAATAAGGGCGTGCTTCGATGGTTTAGGCACGTTGAGCGAATGTGAGTGAGTGAAGATCGATTGGTGAAGAAAATATATAGCGCATAAGTTAATATTAAAAGAGGTCGAGGTAGGCCTATACTAGCTTTCGAACCATGTGAGCAAATTGCTCAAACATTGTAGGACCAAGAGTACTCGGATACCTAGACGTGCATGTATGAAGAAGATGGCGAATCTGAAAGAAGCGAAATAGGTATGTAAGGATCGTGACACTTGGCGATCAGTTCTCTCTGGCTACCACGACAGGGATTGTGCGTGAAGATAAGTAAGTCGTATGCAATTGTTTTTATTGATTTTTAAAGCATATTTATGCTGTACTTTTATGTTTTTAAATTAAAGAGAAAAAAAGTTAAAATTTTTAAAATTTCAACAAACACGGGCGGAATTCGAACCCGCGACCATCGCCGATCCGTGGCGACGCTCTTACCTCCGCGCCACCGTGTCTTACACGCATCAGTTGAAATTTTTAACTCTGTATTCTCTTATATTGCTTATTCCTTGTTTATTGGCATAGGCGCCTTGTACTTTCCCTTTTGCAAGTGACTTTTTCTCTTTAATTTAATAACATTAAAGTTCAGCATAAATATGCTTTAAAAATCAATAAAAAAATAGCATAATAAAAATTAAAGTTATGTTATCGTATTGATAATTCCTAACTGAAAAGTCAGGATTATCAAATTGTCACTTGCAAAGGGATGGCGCCTATACCAATAAACAAGGCATAAGCTATATAAGAGAATACCGAGTTAAAATTTCAACTCACAGACACAAGCCGCGTTCTGCGGCTTACACAACCTCGCCATCGTCGTAATTTCACGACTAGCACGAGACTTTCTCGTGGTCGTAGTCATCACTAAAAGGTTAACACAAGGCGATCCGAGAGGAGATTTTCCTCCAAACCAACTGGGGCCCTCGGATCGCATGGCCCTCCCATGTCGGAAGTCATCTCTTTCGTTCTAGGGGACGCAGTGCTTCGCAGCAGCAGCCATTATTGTCTTCAGCTCTAACTTGCGAGCCTCTCCTCGCAAGTCTCCTTAGACGAAGCTGTAAAGGCCTGGGCCAACAGCATCCCGTGGATGGTTTTAGTCGGTATGCTTCTCCTTCTGAGATTCGAGCCCGACACTGTTCGTTTCGGTGGCCTCCCGGCCAAGGGACGTTCGTGCATAAAACATTTCCTCCATGGTTATCAAAAAAAAAAAAATTTTCAACTGGTGCGTGTAAGACACGGTGACTTGGAGGTAAGAGCGTCGCCACGGATCGGCGAAGGTCGCGTGTTCGAATCCCGCCCGTGTCAGTTGATGTGATGAATATGAATGTTTGTGCTGTAGACATGATGTTTGTATGCATGTATATATGAATATGTATAAATGAAAATATTTATGTATGTAAATATATTTTAATGTTACCTTAGACACTAACGTGGCGATAGGCTCACCACCTGTCACGTTGTTCCAAATAAGCTTCAATGAAAAGTGGATCAAATGGACTTCATTGTTCAGACCGCTGCCTAACACACCCTCTATAAAAACAAACGCCAATTAAAGAGAGACCATTGCGTTGTAACAGTGATTTACTGTACATAATGACGAACAGCTCATTAAAAATGGTTATGTTAAGACATGTAATCGCATGGAATATTGCACAAAAGCGCTTGTAAATGTCACTTTAATAAATAGATGAATTAACAAGTACCTGTATGACTAATCATAACCGCTCTTTTGTTTAATTACCGCGCTCTGTTTATTAATCTTTGTACGGCATTCTGATGTATGTATAAAATTCATATCGTTTATATACATTCATATAATTGCCGCAAAAGAATTTTAAAAGTGTTAAAGATAAATTTATGATATTGTCACCGTTTTGAGTTTAGAGCTGCAACAATGTAAAATTAAATTTGAAAAAAACTGTGTTGAGGGAAGTAATTTTTCGGCTTATTTTCCAACTTAAAAACTGGTGCAAAAGTTATTGTATAGTATAGTATAACTAAAGATACAGCTTCAGCTCTCTTTAGTACGAGTTATCACAGAGTAGAAAAGCCAAGTTGAAATGAAGGATTTAGATTTTTTTTTTCAATATGATATAATTTCATCTTCTATATATGACTGCAAAATCTAAAATACTAGAGCTATTTGGGTGTTTGATGGCACTAACTCATTATATCATGGTTCGGCAGGCATTATAAATAATTTGACTAATTCGAGGATAAAATTACATAAAATGTTTATGATAAATGTTAAATGGTATGATTAAATGTTCTATGGTAGATAAATGTACAAACTAACTTAAAAATATGCATATTATAAGTAAGTCGCGTGTTCGTATTCGCTGCGCAACCAGTCCAGAACAAGCGCCGCACGCGTCTTGTCCCTATTTGTATTCAATTCGTACGCTCCAATACGATCTGGCAATCTATCCACAACTGAACGATTTATCTGACATAGAAATCACCTGAACCTTGTGCAGCAATTGCAACTCAGAGTTTTCTATTTCTTTTGCACAGAACCAACACTGTGTTTTTACAGTAACAAACATGCTTTCCTTCCTACAATTATTATTTTTATTACAAGTATTTATGTGTAATAAAAACAACATGAGTATGCCAGAAGAAGCATAAAAGCAAGTTGAATGCAGTGGAGATGCGATCTCTTCGTAAAATATGCGGCGTCACCTTGGCTGATCGAAGACGAAACGAAGCGATTCGCAATATGGCAGGTTTGAAAGATGACCTTATCACAAAAATTAATAAGGGCGTGCTTCGATGGTTTAGGCACGTTGAGCGAATGTGAGTGAGTGAAGATCGATTGGTGAAGAAAATATATAGCGCATAAGTTAATATTAAAAGAGGTCGAGGTAGGCCTATACTAGCTTTCGAACCATGTGAGCAAATTGCTCAAACATTGTAGGACCAAGAGTACTCGGATACCTAGACGTGCATGTATGAAGAAGATGGCGAATCTGAAAGAAGCGAAATAGGTATGTAAGGATCGTGACACTTGGCGATCAGTTCTCTGGCTACCACGTCAGGGATTGTGCGTGAAGATAAGTAAGTCGTATGCAATTGTTTTTATTGATTTTAAAGCATATTTATGCTGTACTTTTATGTTTTTAAATTAAAGAGAAAAAAAGTTAAAATTTTTAAAATTTCAACAAACACGGGCGGAATTCGAACCCGCGACCATCGCCGATCCGTGGCGACGCTCTTACCTCCGCGCCACCGTGTCTTACACGCATCAGTTGAAATTTTTAACTCTGTATTCTCTTATATTGCTTATTCCTTGTTTATTGGCATAGGCGCCTTGTACTTTCCCTTTTGCAAGTGACTTTTTCTCTTTAATTTAATAACATTAAAGTTCAGCATAAATATGCTTTAAAAATCAATAAAAAAATAGCATAATAAAAATTAAAGTTGGCGTTATCGTATTGATAATTCCTAACTGAAAAGTCAGGATTATCAAATTGTCACTTGCAAAAGGGATGGCGCCTATACCAATAAACAAGGCATAAGCTATATAAGAGAATACCGAGTTAAAATTTCAACTCACACAGACACAAGCCGCGTTCTGCGGCTTACACAACCTCGCCATCGTCGTAATTTCACGACTAGCACGAGACTTTCTCGTGGTCGTAGTCATCACTAAAAGGTTAACACAAGGCGATCCGAGAGGAGATTTTCCTCCAAACCAACTGGGGCCCTCGGATCGCATGGCCCCTCCCCCATGTCGGAAGTCATCTCTTTCGTTCTAGGGGACGCAGCGCTTCGCAGCAGCAGCCATTATTGTCTTCAGCTCTAACTTGCGAGCCTCTCCTCGCAAGTCTCCTTAGACGAAGCTGTAAAGGCCTCCGGGCCAACAGCATCCCGTGGATGGTTTTAGTCGGTATGCTTCTCCTTCTGAGATTCGAGCCCGACACTGTTCGTTTCGGTGGCCTCCCGGCCAAGGGACGTTCGTGCATAAAACATTTCCTCCATGGTTATCAAAAAAAAAAAAAATTTCAACTGGTGCGTGTAAGACACGGTGACTTGGAGGTAAGAGCGTCGCCACGGATCGGCGAAGGTCGCGTGTTCGAATCCCGCCCGTGTCAGTTGATGTGATGAATATGAATGTTTGTGCTGTAGACATGATGTTTGTATGCATGTATATATGAATATGTATAAATGAAAATATTTATGTATGTAAATATATTTTAATGTTACCTTAGACACTAACGTGGCGATAGGCTCACCACCTGTCACGTTGTTCCAAATAAGCTTCAATGAAAAGTGGATCAAATGGACTTCATTGTTCAGACCGCTGCCTAACACACCCTCTATAAAAACAAACGCCAATTAAAGAGAGACCATTGCGTTGTAACAGTGATTTACTGTACATAATGACGAACAGCTCATTAAAAATGGTTATGTTAAGACATGTAATCGCATGGAATATTGCACAAAAGCGCTTGTAAATGTCACTTTAATAAATAGATGAATTAACAAGTACCTGTATGACTAATCATAACCGCTCTTTTGTTTAATTACCGCGCTCTGTTTATTAATCTTTGTACGGCATTCTGATGTATGTATAAAATTCATATCGTTTATATACATTCATATAATTGCCGCAAAAAGAATTTTAAAAGTGTTAAAGATAAATTTATGATATTGTCACCGTTTTGAGTTTTGGAGCTGCAACAATGTAAAATTAAATTTGAAAAAAACTGTGTTGAGGGAAGTAATTTTTCGGCTTATTTTCCAACTTAAAAACTGGTGCAAAAGTTATTGTATAGTATAGTATAACTAAAGATACAGCTTCAGCTCTCTTTAGTACGAGTTATCACAGAGTAGAAAAGCCAAGTTGAAATGAAGGATTTAGATTTTTTTTTTTGGAATAAAATTAGTCTTGTTAGATTGCTTGATAAGATTTCAAATGTTGGTTTTGAAATCTTATCATCCAAATTACGAAAATTAATTTCATGCCGGAAGGATTATTATGTTTCCGTGAGATTCAATTCTCATCATAATCATCATAATTTGTTTAGTTATATATAATAAGTTTTTGTATGATATAAAAAATTCTTCAAGCCATTCCCAATACTGGAGTAGACAGAGGTCTAGACAATTAAGTCCTTTCGACCCACCTTCTATCGACGATTTGTCATTGTCCCAAAAATATCGTTGTGTTGGTGAGCCCGTCGCCGTCTTTATGTCCAAGGCAACGATATAAATCGTACATAAGTTTTTGAAAAAACCCATTGGTACGAGCCTTGGGATCCAACTCTTGTCTCTTTGATTCAAATTCTGATCGCCCAACCACTTGGCTATCATGACTTCTTATTCTTTTTGTATAATATATGTGTATATGTAATATATTTTTTGTATTAATTACACAGACGCCGCTACTCATCTATGGTTTGCTGAATTTTGATACGGTATTTTTCAAGATGGTCATTCTGTCATCTGTCTGCAGCCAATGACATATTGTAGTCTTTCCTCTTATTCTTATTACACTGACGCTGATACCCTGATGCACTGGGATTTTTTAAATATGGGAGGAATACCTGGTATATACTTGTCCACCCGGGGCAAGGACAACCAGTTCGATCCACTTAAAGGCTCACCAAGTAAATACAGCCACAGGAAAGCTTTCACTCACATTCGGGATCCCAAGCTGCACTGGTCACTCTAGGCGGCCATTCCACGGAAGAGAACGAATACTCTCCCACTCCCTCATGAATCCAGATCACGTCGATCTACTCGACCATCTCATATAAGATTACATTTTTCCAGAGTGGTAGAGCCACGCTTTTGTTGTTGCATGCATAGGCCGGCTTGACCGGGGAAGTACCACGAACTCACATAATACCGGCGTGAAGTAGAAGTTTAACAAACTTCTACGTTTCGTCTAGTGAGTACAGGTAAACGGAGACCCACACCTTTCTCAAAGGCCGGCAATGCCTGCTATGCCTCTGGTATTGCGGGTGTTCATGAGCGGCGGTAATCACTTACCATTACGTGAGCCACCTGCTCGTTTGCCTCTCTTTTCTATAAAAAAAATACATTGGAAACTGATACCCCACGTCCGCCACTTTGGTTTCAGTTACAAACAAATCCTTGCCACCTTTCACCGAAGATATTTTGGGACAATGTGACAGGTGGTGAGCCCGTCGCCGTCTTTATGTCCGACCCAACGATATAAATCGTACATAGGTTCTGAAAAAACCTATCGGTTCGAGCCTGCCACCTGGGGATAGAACTCGGTACTCGAATTCCTACCAGCCAACCACTCGGCTATCGTGACATTATTTTCAAACCACGTGAAACTGTATTTGTAGTACCTTCCCACCAGAGTCGCGTAAAAGTAAAAAGCATGGCAAAAAAACTTCTTTAAGCCAAGGAGTTAAGGCTAAGGCACACATTCCCAACACAGTTCACCGCGCGTTACCGACAGAAGTTCGAAAACTGTGGTCCAAGCCCACTTAAAGCTGCTATCTCATCCCGGTTGGGAAAGTTGAGTTGGTCATGTGCGTTTCTCTCGGTTTTCTGTGGATGACCAAGCCTCTAAATTTTCCTCCAGTAAAAAGAGCAGTTAGCAAGTCACCAAAAGATGGCGGTACATCTAAAAATATCAGCCCAAAATTACTGCCGGTCTGGGCAGCAGGCAGCAATATCTAATTAGCGAGGTCCAGAGTACTGGCTAAATTTGGCAATTATTGCCAGTGAAATTCTAGGGCCTTAGGATCTGCCTTCTAATAGAGGCCCTAAAATTTCACTGATCATTATGAACATAAAAAGAGTATTTTAATCTTTTCTTGTAGAAATGCCGTCACCCACTTTTATTTCTCTTTTAAACACAGAAGCACAGGATTCCTCTACTTCACGTCCGTATTTCGCAAAGCCAGCCGTGGTCCTACCCCAGTCGAGCCTTTCCTGTTCATTTAACAACAAAAGCAGTAGATCTGTATAATGGATTTCGCTCCTCCTTAATGTATCTCTACAGTAAATAAAAGTAAATTAAAATAAAAAATTTGTTGATATATGTAGATCATCTTTCCACATGCAAATAAAAAAGTATAAATATGGACCTATTTCCACACGTACGAAGTAACGCGCAAATGCTAGTATTTCATATATTAATAAATACATACACTTCTTTTAAACCTATTTAGAATTAATTTAAAGGGCGTTGGATCATTTAGATTACTTGTTTTATGTCGATTTATTATATCTTTATATATAATGTAATGTTATGCTATATTTATAAGTTATATCTCACTACTTGCTATAGTTGTCAGCCTGTTGCAAATCTGTTCCGTGACATTACCGTACGGTCTCAGCGGAAGAACAGCGCTGTTTTTTTTTTACTTTTGAAAAAAATTTGCGTTTATGCTTAGTTGAAACCGATTTATGACGACAAATGTTTACTTATCTTCATGTTTTTTTTCTTTACCTTTAGTTTTTTGTTGTTTATGTTGCTATTTTTAATTAATGTTTATTAGTTTTTGTCATAAATAAATATATTTCTTTCTTTCTTTATAAAAGCTGTGCCCTATCCGGGTTCATATTAAAACGTGTAATATTAATACGTATACATGAGAACGCTATAAAATATTAAGTATAAAGTAATAATAAAGAAATTGGCAACGTTTAACCAGATAAGCCTCATGGTAATCATATGTTCTCTTTTTGGTAATGATCACTATGTATAATAAACCGATTAATTTAAAAATGTGGGTGTTTTACTATCTTAACAATATATCCTTAAAAGTACAGTCAGTCGGGTTTGTTTTTTGTCCAAAAACTAAACAACAAGCAACAGGCTGATCGAGCGGTGACGCTATAGCCCGCGCCAATACCTTATAAGTAAATGTTCCTATTCGCCCCCGCGTGTGTTCGTCCTAATGACGGAACCGTCATAACTGACCGATTTGTCCACGGCAGCCTTATCGATATGCAAATGTGATTTATCTACCTACCAAATTGTTGGTGTTACTGAAACGAACACGTTCTTGTCATTTATTGCATTTTTAATTAATAAGGATTTAATATAGAGTAGCGACACTGGCCGATTGTTTGGGTGATTCGAATCTGTATACTCGATTTCTATCCTTATTTAGAAGGCTCAACAAGTACGAATAAGTTTAAACGTAAGTTTTGATACCAAAGATTTGCATCGTTGACTTGAAAACTACAACTGTGTCATCATGTAATGTTGTCTCAAATGTTCTCTGATTAAAAGTAGATTGAAATGACTAAACTTTTAGACATCTGTACCCTCCAGTTTCACGTTTATGAGTATTCGGTATACGATCGAGTAAGCAAATATTAATAGTATCATATTATTGTTTACTTATATAATAGTCATAAGTCACGATAGCCGAGTGGTTGGGTGGTCGGAATTTCGAGTCAAGAGACCCGAGTTCGATCCTCAAGTGGCCGTACCAATGGGTTTTTCTAAAAACCTATGTACAAATTATATCGTTGGCTTGGACATAAAGACGGCGACGGGCTCACCACCTGTCACGTTGTCCCGAAAATATCTTCAGTGGAAGGTGGGTCGAAGGGACTTAATTGTCTAGACTAGACCTCTGTCTACCCCTGTATTGGGAATTGCGTGAAGATATTTTTTATATCATAGTCACGATAGCCGATGGTTGGGTGGTCGAATTTCGAGTCAAAAGACCCGAGTTCGATCCCCAGTTGGCAGACTCGTACCAATAGGTTTATAATTTATTATTATAGTATTGTTTAAGAACAATTAGCATGGACAGTAAGACGGTCATAAGACCATCCATCACCTTTCACGTTACCCCAAATAAGCTTCGGTGAACGGTGGGTCGAAAAGAAATTCACTATCGAGACCAATGCCTATCCCCGTATGGGCAATTGCGTGAAGACAAAAAGATAGCTTAAAACTTATGCAAGTATGTAACTGTGTTCACGAAATAAAATATACCCATGATACGACATAAAATTCCAGATCAACATATACTATCAACATATCACGAATATCATGTTCCCACACTTACTTAAGTTCCACAATTTAACCGCCTTTACAGTAAAGGATTCAGCATATCTACTAGAAGAATGAGAGAGTGTCTTAAGGAGCAGTGATTTGATGGTCCGGCATGAAATTCCACGGGGTTTAATAAATTTAAAGCGTTCGCAGAGATAGGGTAAGCATGAGGGTTAAAAAGTAGAAAATAAGTAAAGAATAGCAGATGTTGAACTCGACGTTTCCGTCGACTCACGTCGCCGTCGAAGGAGAAAAGTTTGGGCTGAAGTTATTTTAGTTTTTAGATATAAAACGTTTTAGAGACGTTTTAAAGAATGGAAAGCGTGAGTAACTTTCTTGCTAACCATGGCCATGTGTTTCACCCAAGATAACTCCCAAGTTCTTAGCGCCTACTCTGTATATGGAATTTCAATGTTATTATAAGTTACTGCAGGGAGTTTCGTAAATAGTTTATGCATATAAGAGCTGCCAATCAATAGAACCTGAGATTTATCATGGTGAACCAGAAGACAAAAGAATTGGGCCCAGTAGCTGACGATATTTAACTCCAAAGTAAGCTGGTAAATAGCTTCGTCTAAATTATCAACTTTGAAGTGGCTGAAGCTGCAGGTCGTCAGCGTAGAGATGAAAGTGAGAGGAGATAACAGTAGTGAGACAACAGAGAAGAGAATTGGAGAAAGAACACCACCCCGAGGAACACCCGCAGTGATACGTGTATATGTGATATCACTGTGGGTGTTCCTCGGGGTGGTCATTCAGAGAATTCCTTCTCAAGGCGAACATACTGCAAGTTCTCTATACGGTATGAGTCAAACCAAGTAATCGCTGAGGTTGAGATGTTTTAGGATTAATAAGTCATAATGAATTAAGTTAAATGCACTGCTAAAGTCCAATAATATTAAAACAGTGAGAAATTTGTATTCTACAGCCCAGCGAATATCATAAGTTAATAATAAGTTAAAGCAGTGATTGTGCTGCGGCCAGGACGAAAACCGAATTGAAAGGGATTCAATAGGCTGTGCAAAGTAAGATATTCATAAAGTTACAAGTGCACTACATTCTCGAGGAGTTTAGACAAAGACGGAAGAATAGAGATGGGACGAAAATATTATAAAGTCGAGGGATTAGAATTTTTTGGAAGAAGAATGACATAGGCTTTTCTCCAGTGTGTAAGAAAGAGAGAGTTGTGAAAAGAGTTCAAGAACAATAGAACGATAGGAACGAGTAGTAGTAGAACGATAGAGACAATAGGAACGAGTTCATTAATGATACTATTAAACATTTGAATACACAGATTATCATAACCAATGGCTTTAGAAGTAAAAAAGGAAAAGAAAGTTAAGCAGTAGAGGTTTTTTTAATATCACCCTCAGCAACATCACCAAAATTAAAAGAAGAGCAGGACGGCCTTGGCATATTAGAAAGATTTTTAAATGTTATAGATTTGACAGAATATTAATTAGAATTGGAGGTTTAGAAAAGTGCAGTTAAATGTAATGAGTGCAAGAGTTCTAAGGAACTTCCACATCTCTACGGATTTTGATTTTTTAATTATATTATGAACATGTCGCCTTTTTGCATCTCGACACATCTTACTCTACGAACTACGAATCGCTACGATTACGAAGAACTTTGTATGCCAACACGTTTTCATCAGTAGGGTTCTTTTTAAAATTACAAGGAGGAGAGTAATAAACACCAAAAATTATGAATAATTAATAGTTATTTAGATAAATATATGCTCAGAAAAATTTTAATATGCACTAGGTGAATGATCCACTAACGCTTTGTCGTATCCTTTGTCAATCCAATACAGGAAGACAATACTGAATGGAAGGAAGATAAGGCTTTAGAAATGTTTCAGAGACAAAAAAATACAACCGAGTATTATTGCCTACATGATTATAAATAAATGAACACACTATCACTACTAACTAATCAAATGGTATAACAATTAACAAACACACACAATTAATTCAACTTTTCAAAAACATAAAGAAATGTGTTCAAGTTATCATTCCGCTCAATTATTTATGTTAAAAATTAAGGTGTAAGAATTTACCGCCTCCTTTCACCCAGTTGTGTCGTAAAAGGTCGCTAAGAGAACATCCTTGTAAATTTAAAGATTACGAATAGATTCTAAGCAGCAGCGTCTAAGGTTCGGTGTTTCTGCTACAGCGACCAGCCGGCTTTCCAGAGAATCTAACGTGTGTCTAGTAGGACTTTAACAGGCCGTTAAAATTAGCTATATTTTACTTTGATAATTATCTTGTATTGTCCCTTAAATAAAGACTTACCTCAATTTTTATTACTGTTTTAGCGTAAACTTTAGTTAGCTTTGTTCTACATATTTTAGTGATTATTGATAAGTGGCAAAAATATTCAAAAAAATATCGCAACTATGATACTGGTAGTTAGCAATAAAATATTTTTTATGTTCTCTACTCTCAAGTAAATTCGGTAAATAACATTAAATATAGTGGAATTCTAATTATTAAATTCCAATATTAAGGAAAGTAATTAGAAGCTATATTGATATTTATTTCCAAAAACCATATACAAATGCTTAATAACTGACTGGATTAATTAACAAACATCAGTTTAGGATCACTGTCACAATGAACGTCAAACGTTAATGAATAATACTTCTAATGAAAGCAAGTCTGGCAATAATTATTTACAGTTTTGTTATCTTTCTAGAAAATTGTTAATCAGGGGCGTCATTTTTGTACAGTACGCTGGCGAGGCAAGTGCGTCACCACGCTTCTGCGGTGGTAACGATGAAATCCATCACATTTATTCTAAATGCGTAAGCAATTCACTTTTGGTGTGGGACCGTTGAAAACTTTACAACTATCTCTAATAAAAATTCTCAATTCGGCCGTCATATGTTCCGTCATATGTTCTTCGAAAATTCTTTTTTGATTAAGAGGATATATATAAATACACATACATAGTATAGTGTCACGAGTGGTTGGGTGGTCTGAATTACGAGTCAAGACACCCGAGTTCGATCACCAGATGGCAGGCTCGTATCGATGGGTTTGTCAAAAACTTATGTACGATTTATATCGTTGACTTGGACACAAAGACGGCGACGGGCTCACCACCTATCACGTTGTCCCGAAAATATCTTAGGTGGAAGGTGGGTTGAAGGGGCTTGATTGTCTAGACTAGACCTCTGTCTACCCCTGTATTGGAAATTGCGTGAAGATATATATATATATATATATATATATATATATATATATATATATATATATATATATATATATATATATATATATATATATATATATATATGTGTGTGTGTGTGTATGGAATCGAATTCGGAAGGCGTTGTGTGCATAACATATGCATACAACGCCTTTCGAAGGGGACTCATCCGTAAGGGAGGGTTTGCCGTAATCGTCACGCTTGGCAAGCGGATAGTCGATTTTTCAACTTAGACTTGCTGGCAGTAAATGATCTACTGAACTCCGGTCTGGCGTGTGGCGCCTCTTACGATACCCAAGCAAGGAAAGGGTGTGGTAGCTAAATAATCATATGTATATAATATAAATAAGCATAAGCACAAGGCAAGTCATAATTATGTCTTACATATTTGGATTTTTACATGTACGAAATTGTCACATGAAAATTATATTTTGTAGTAATTCCAAACAAAACAATAGAAAAGACAACTTTCTACCTGACAATACAAGATTTTTATAACTTTAAATATTGGTATATAGCAAACTATTTTAAATTTATCTATTATTGAATTTTCGATTATTAGAAGTAAGAGCGGCAAAAATGTTAAAGCCTTTACTTCAAAAATGTCTAAATCATCATGTGATATTTTGGTAAGTTAACTTTAATGATAACGGCGATGAGAAAGTTCGGTGCGATGCGTAAATATAGGAAAAATAGAATAAGGATGCACCTCGTTTACAAAAACCTCATTCCTTTAATCGCAGGCAGTTTACCTTCTTATAATTTACTTTCTTGTAATAATATAACACGGCACACGTAACATTTGCGTTCATTAAAATAGCGATTATTATTATTTATTTTATTTAGCAGGAGCGGCATGCCATTCGCGTCGCAATAAATTCTGTTTTTTTTTTGTGTGGTGCTGGTTACTGGTACGAGTTACTTACTCTATGGACTCTAGTCTGTGAGAGGACTATGACTATGGACTCTATGGACTCCATAGATTTACTTACTCTATGGAGTCTAGTCTGCATAGAGTAAGTAACTCGTTCTTAGGGCGGTGTATAGGCTTCTACAACAAAGTCCCGGTAAATGTGCAAAGCCTGTCTATTAACGGGTTTAAGAAATTTATTAAAGAAAAGCTTTAGAAGAGTTATTATACTTATTACGGTTACTGTCATTAATATAAATGAATATGTTAATGACAGTAACCCCAGGGAATGAGGTGATCGCTCCCCCCTCCTATTTCTAGAAAATATCACATTATATTTGTATAATGTATTATATTGTTAAAAATATTGACCAAGAAAGGGGATACCTACGGAGTTTCTTTCGCCTGTTTCTTCTCCGTTAGAGGAACCTCATTACGAAACGGTGGAAAGGTGTGTTAAGATGGGTAGGTGTGTTGCACGTAGGTAGATCACATACATTGCTCTGATCCCAAAGTAAATAGTTTAAGTACTTCTATTATGGAATCAGAATGAAAATATATGAAATACCACATACCGCCTGACCCAAGAAAATGTTGAAAAACATGTTTTCTACTTGACCCGACCGGGAATCGAGCCCCGAGACTTTAGGGTTGGCGACGGCATAAAACCGCTGAATACACTACTCGTCCACGGAGATCGTCGAAAAAAATTAAGAAATAGTAAACTCTTGAAATTTTATCCAACTCCAGAAATAAATTTTCAGAAAAGACATCGAGTTTTCTATGTTACGGTTTGAATATTGGATTTCTGAAAGTGTTGGAGAGATATTTCTTCTTCTTGGTAAGCGGTCATGAATGTAATTATCTCTTTCTTCTATTTTAAAAATCTATGCTTAAATCTTCATTTAATTCTTTTAGTTTTATTACGCGTTGGTATTTGGTGGAGTGGATTCCTTCTGTGTTACAGTTTTTATATCTAACTCGGTTTGCGATTTAATCCTATTAGAATCCATCATACTGAATAATATCAACATAATTGTGTGCACAGACCTTAAGTTGATTGAATGAAAATGAAAAGCAATGGATTTATTGAACACTACAGCACTGTTACTAGGCTTGCTGTATTACTAAGAGATATATCACGTACCTATTTAATGTGTGAGTTAAAAAATAATAGTAATTGTCATGCTTATTCAAACGCAACGCGTTACTATGACTGCAGAAATTCTGATATTTTATATAATAAAATAAACACGGTAAGATTCTACATTTTACACACTCCTAGTTTTTATTAGATTAGATTACTTTAGAATTACCTAGATTCCTTTAAAAAGTACATCGCGCGGGGACCCCACGGACCGATTGTTTCTACGGCAAATGGAACAAATATATAGTCTCCTTTCAAAGACTCATATTTCCGCCATTTACCCGATTCAGCTGCTTCTGATGCCGCCCCGGCCCTTATCGAAGTACCCTTGATATGAGAGGCCGCTAATGCGACGCAAGTTGCGTCGCACATAAGAGCTTTACCACTCTCCCAAGGTACTAAAGTCAAGCCGTCGGGTCTCTTAACATCCTCCCTAAATATTCCACAATTAGAGCCTTGTGGCTCTAATATAACTAAATCTCTGTGGATCTAACCGAGGGAATATTTATGGAAACAAGAGCGCTTCGGATGATTTCATTCAAGGAACCGTGACGAGACAGTCTGTCGGCACTTTTTTGGCATGAAAGTCCGTGGAGGCCTAACTCGTCGACGTCGCTGCCACAAGGACATCGATGTGGTTGACAAATCAATGCTCCCAATCGTATTCCTACAGCTATTCGTAAACTTTCGTTACCCAGTAATGTACCAAGGATACTTAATGGTAAAGCATAAATTGTTAGACGATAAGTTTCTTCGTTTTATGCACTCCTAATTTTATTATTAGATTTAATGTGGCAAATTTTATCTATTTAGAATAAAACTAACGCGTACTGTGGTTAAGACTGCACCTGTCGGTGATCTGGGAGAAGATATTAAAGGTCGAAAAAAAGAAAAGATTTTATCTTACAGCAATTATGGCTAGAACAGTTAAAAGCTAATTAAAAAGCTAATTCTTTGAACGTATTTCTTTTTTATCGCCCACTTTGAAATTCAGCCGTTTTAAATCCTGTCGTCTTACTTAGATCAACAGGTGGTTTCCATAACAACGCCACAGGTGTCTGCAGCCTTTCCTAAAATAAAATAAATAAGTATTTTCACGCATAATCCCTGATGGGGTAGCAAGAGAAAACTGTTCCCCAAATGTTACGATTGTTAAGAACCTCTTTAGCTTCTTTTAAATTTATAATGTTAACTTTCACGGTATATTTTTTTCACCATTCGTTCTTCACTCATTCGCTCAACGTGCCGAAACAATCGAAACACACCCTTATCCATTTTAGTGATAAAACCATCTTTCAAACTTGCCTTATTGCTCTCATGGCTTAGTTTCATTTTCGGTTGGTCAATGTACCGTCGCACATTATATGAGGTGTCTCACTTCTACTGCATTCAAATGCTTTTATGCTTCTTCTGGCTGATCCCGATTTCGCTGCCATATAACGAAATCGGTACCAGCACTGCGTTATATATCGGAAGGCGTGCACTTATTACAATACCCTGCCTTTTTAATAACGCAGACAGGGCACCATTATACAACATTTCACACATCATTTTCTCTATGTCCCTATTAAATATTTTAAAATTTGATCGGGAAATTTTTTCAAAAACGGTCCCGAATCTTCCTTAATCTTGCCGCATTAAACGAGTTACAGAATAAATAGATAATGACTGTAATTTTTTTTATCAATATTATTTCCAGAAACAAAATTATGTTTGCCTATATAATGCTTAAATAATAATAAATAAATATCTTCACGCAATTCAATACAGGGGTAGACAGAGGTCTAGTCTAGACAATTAAGTCCCCTTCGACCCACCTTCCACCGTATATATTTTCGGGACAACGTGACAGGTGGTGAGCCCGTCGCCATCTTTATGTCCAAGCCAACGATGTAATTCGTACATAAGTTTTTGAAAAACCCCATTGGTACGAGCCTGTCACCTGGGGATCGAACTCGGGTCTCATGACTCGAAATTCCGACAACCCAACGACTTGACTATCGTGACTTTTTTTTAATATATAATATATAATGCTTCTTTACTAAATAATCTTACAGAACACTGGCTGCATCTCCACGCTGAAAGGTTAGACTGTAATTAAAAAATATTTGGTATTTAGATAAATAGTCAGGGCTATACATTTTTATTTTTAATAATCTATTTGGAGTCACGATAGCAGAGTGGCTGGTGATTCGAGTCAAAAGACTCGAGTTCGATCCGTAAAGCTATGGGTTTTTTCAAGAAACTTAGGTACGATTTATATTGTTGGCTTGGCCATAAAGACGGCGACGGGCTCACCACCTTTCACTGTGTTCCAAAAATGTCTTCGGTGGAAGGTGTATCGAAAGGAATTAATTGTCTAAACCTCTGTCTAGCCCTGTATTGGGAATGGCGTCAAAATATTTATTATTTTATTAATCTATTTAGCAAACGTTTTAATATAGCTTTATAATATGACTACATTAGAAACTAATTTCGTATCTTCGCAACACATTAAGTCATCATGCCAGGTACGTATTTTTAGTGAGAGCAAATTATTTATCCGATATACGTAACTCCGTAGTTATCCCAACCGGCGCGTCGACGTCACGGGAGCGCGCGCTACAAAGCTAATTGTGGCATAACCAAAACGGTCTCCGGGCGTAACGTATGAAAGCGGAGCATGATTCAGCGAGGAGAAAGTGACCGGCAGGCTGGCGAGCACGCCGAGCCTCCGCGCCCACGCCGCGCGCGCGCCGCCCGCCGCACTACACTCGTGCGTTTCGCGCTTTTCGCGCTCTTCCCTCCGTCGTCGCGACGCCGCGCCATTTTCTCGCGCACGTGGGCGACGCTGACGGAACGAGGGCGCTCGGTCCGAACGCCATTAGCGCGCCCGTCGTGAATGAACGCCGACCTCGAGCGGGTGGCTCGCGTCCATTGATAGGGCGCGCGGCGAGAACCGCGCCGCTAGTCGCACGGGGGCGGCGTGCCACACGCCCTCGCCGTTCCGCACGCGACTCAGTCGAGGTTGTGGCGCTCTCCGCGCGACTCTTTCCGCGTGCGAAACTTGTGTTCGCTTGTCATTAAACTCTCGTGCCCGTCAAAGTTTTCATACTGTCTAAACTTAGTTCCAGAAATCGAATGTTCTGTGATGGTGTCAATTGAATATAATTTTAATTAATCTAAGCTAGGTTTTAGAGAGCCTCGTAGTTCGGCGCACGAGTCTGTGAGAGGAGTGTAGTGAGCGAGTGTGTGTGCGGTTAAGCCGCTTATGGTGGAGTGGAGAGTGGGGCAAGGGGATGCACTCGTGCGATGCTCTCGGTGATCGCGATGCGTCGGCCGGAGGACGAGGAGCTTGGCCGCGCCGATGGCGACGAGTTTGTGGACATCTCGCACATGCAATTGTTGGTGGAAGCGGGGCCGAGTGGCCTGCAGTACGGCGGGCCTCAGCCGCCGCTGGCACAGCCTGCGCCCTATGCACAAACGCACGCATCGTCCATCAACACCTCTGTTGACGACCTTTTCGCACTATACTTTACGCCAGCAACGCATGGTAAGCATCGCTCCGAAAGAGGAATTTAGTTTAAGTGATGTACGCAAGTAAAATCTAAGTTTTAAGTGATACCATGCATAGTGCGCTTTAGTAGTGTAGAAAAAACTGTTTGATTAAAGTATTTTTGAAAACATCTATGAAAAATTAGGTTTCACCGTACACCTTTTAAGATAAAATCAAAAACTCTACACAGATAATAAAATATTTCAGGTTGATAAAATAACTAGCTTTATTTTGTTTTAGTCAACAAAGTGTAGTTTTCGTTTTTAAAGCCTGATTGTAAAGACCGTGAGAATTTATAACAGGTGTTCATAATAAAATCAGACAAAAATAGACTTTAAAACTGTACTTTCTGTATTCATTTCCTTTATTTTAATTAAGTGATGAGAACTAATAATAATTACTTTTAAACGTAATCACGGCATAAATACCGGATCTAGATTAAATTTGGCACAGAGTATCTATGAAATAGCTCTTAGGGTACTTTTTATTCCGAAAATTTACGACTGCTATGAAAAGACATCTGAAAAATTTACGGATTTTGTCTCTTTAATAATAATAAAGAATTTCGCGGCAATTTAGATATAATGCCTATGCCTAACCCTTCCTACAAAGTTTTTCTTTAATAAAGAATCACGATAGCCGAGTGACTGAGTGGTCGTGATTCGGAGTCCAGAGACCCGAGTTCGATCCCCAGGTGGCAGGGTTGTACCAATGGGTTTTTTTCAAAAAACTTAAGCACGAAATATATCGTTGGCTTGGACATTAAGACGGTGACGGGCTCACCACCTGTCATGTTGTCGCAAAAAATGTCTTAGGTGGAAGGTGAATCGAAAGGATTTAACTGTCTAGACCTCCGTCTACTTAAGAAAAAAACGACAGGCAAGAGACACAAATACAAAAATGTGTAGGATGAAGCCGGCAAAGAATGAAACAGAAAATACATAATAGTGATTTTATAAATAGAATTTGTAATTATCCTACCCTTGTTATATATATTCATCTCATTTTTTTGTCGATTTACTGAAGTTTCACTTCTATCGTATTTGAATCGCACACATCAATTTTTTTTAAATAAATCTGCAGCCGGCAGACCGGAGACGGGTGGCAACTTCTAAGGTCTACTGGAGGTCCCCGTTTTTTGAAAATTTAGGTGATTATTCCACATATTTCTTGCAGGAGAGGTACTAGAATTGCAAGCCTCTACTTAACGTCGGTATTGTACAAGAAGTGGTCCCGTCTTGGTCGAGCCGTCCTAATCTTTTAAGAACAAAATCAGTATATATATTATAAGTGAATTTCGTGGGAATTGCCTAAAATTTGTCAATTTAGTTCCTATTCAGTCAATATGTACGTAGTAAATAAAAGAAAAATAAAATAGATGTATTCAGATCAGCTTCTTTGTATTAAAAAAAGTATAAACATGTACCTTCTTCCACGAGTACGAAAGTAGCGGGCTACTGGTAGATTATAAATTGCAAAAGGGTCATGTCTGTACATCGAAGATATTTGAGTGTAACAAACTGGAATAGTGTACTAGGAAGTCTCTGAGCCCAAAACAATGATTTTTAGAATTCTTATCCATTTGTCTGTTTGTTCAAGGTTGGCGTTTGAACCACTCACCAGCAACCACCAACCAGACCATCGTCTTATTTTTCAATTTAAAAACTGATAATTTTTTTTTAAATCAGTTCAGTTTTATCAAAGACATAGTTTGAGCTATGTTTATATACGAGTTCTAATATGGCAAAAAGGTCAATTTGAAATGGACATTTTTTTTTCATTACGAACATTCTACTATAATATTCTGAAGAAAAAACTATACCTGGTTTCCAATATTTGAAAGCTTATCATCGAAATTTAGTTTATATAATTCCGGAAAGATTATAGGTTCCTGTGCGAATACATGTAGCGTAATGTCTTGGACAAATTTCCATCAATTTTTCGATCAAATTTCTAATAATCTGTTGTCATTATTTAAAAATGCGATACATCTTATCCCGCCTACGTCTTTAGATAGGAGACTAGCAACTCGCATTGACATTACATGGCCAGCAGGGCATAATATAAAGAGCCTTTAAAAGAGTTAAAGATAAAACAACAATTTTAAGACTTTTGTCTTGACGATTTTCACGAATGTTTTACTAAAAGTCTAACTCATACTCCGTTGTGTGTTAAAAAACCGCGCTGAAACATGACACGGGAGATATAAGCTATTTTTATATCATTTCTTAAGAAAGTTCTATACATTCACATCTAAAATAAGTAAATAAATATTAAAGTTTTGGAGTCCTGTGGTAAATTAGTTTCAGTACTCATTAACAGAGGTCAGTTCAAGA
The DNA here is from genome assembly GCA_029286605.1 of Sericinus montela. Lineage (NCBI taxonomy): Eukaryota > Metazoa > Arthropoda > Insecta > Lepidoptera > Papilionidae > Sericinus > Sericinus montela. The sequence goes on along the minus strand of JAGSMR010000031.1, from coordinate 3,383,599 downwards.
TACTTATTTAATGTATTGACTAATAAGAAATGTTTGCTTACCTACTTACTCTTTTTTATGCATACATACATAACGGCCCGTTTAAACTCACTGTAGGTTCTAGGCCTCCACCTTGGACATCGTTGCTCATTAATGGTCTGCTGAATTTTGATCGGAATGACATTTTGTTGGCTTTTGTCTTATACCGATTACATTTACGCTGATCTGGGATTTTTATACATGGGCGGAATACCTGGAGTATTTCTCCCCAGGTGTAAGTACGAGTGATTTCAGGCTCTCCAACCGGTTAGTCCCACTTAAGGGCACACAACTAAAACGTTAGGGTGTTGTTGTGTTTCAATCACATTCTGGAGATAAGTCACGCTGCCCGCTCTAGGTAGCCACTCCTCGGAAGGGATCGAATCTTTTTCCAATCTCTCATTAATCCCGGTCGCGTCTATTTACTTGACCTCCAATCCTACATTGAAACATGATTACGAATTTGGTTGGCTTCCTTATTATAACTCATAATAAGTCACGATAGCCGAGTTGTTGGGTGGTCGGAGTTTCGAGTTGAGAGACCCGAGTTCGATCCCCAGGTGGCAGTACCAATAATTTAAAAAAAAAACTTATGTACGAATTTCATCGTTGGCTTGGACATAAAGGCGGCGACGGGCTCACCACCTGTCACGTTGTCCCGAAAATATCTTCGGTGGAAGGTGGGTCAAAGGGACTAAATTGTCTAGACTTGACGTCTGTCTACCCCTGTATTGGGAATTGCGTGAAGATATTTTTTTCCTTATTATAAGGCGGGTCCTTAAACACCGTCCCACCCAGCACTCCACTGTGGATCAGGGCTTTCTCTCCGCCACTAACCACATTTGGGCCGCGGGGAAGCGATGAGTACGGCGCATCTTTATTCAGACCTTGTTTTCGCCCCGCGTGAAGCTGCATCAGCAGTACGGCCCCGTAGCAGAGTCGCGGAATATAGGAAGCATGACGAAACGCTTTACCAAAAGTCTCCTTCTACAATGCGCCGTAGACACTTCCTTCACAGTCCACGCCAAAAAAATATTAATAATGTCATGTATATTTCAAGAGTACAAAAGATGCCGACAAAAAGAGATTACGTAACTTCAATACCTTCTCTAATATTGTCGAATATTGTCGCATTAACAGATTCTGTTAATGCGACAATATTCTCATTCACGGCCACATTTTCTAATTAATAGTAATACCGCTTATAATGGCCCCCCTATTAATAGGTTTAAAAATTTTTGAAAAACTCTGTCGCGAAGCATCCTCGTGACATTCCATTAGCCACGCACTCAGATAGAAGCGTTTTATAGCGTCAGCTTTGTTCATAATAATTCGGATCAGCGTTCCGTATACTGTTATCTTGACCGGACGCGGCTAATCGCAACATTATGCTATCATATTTATTCTACTAACCATAAATATTGTCATTCCGATTCGTTTCAACAATGATTGCCGTAAATGTTATAATTAGGTACCTATTCATTTGCAAGGTAGATGTTGCAGCTTCTTAATAATGGTAATATAATGCACACAAATTTCTTCGAAAAATACAAAATAATATAAATATCTTCACGCAATTCCCAATACAGGGGTAGACAAAGGTCTTGCCTAGACAATTAAGTCCCTTCGACCCACCTTCCACCGAAGATATTTTCGGGTCAACGTGACAGGTGGTGAGCCCGTCGCCATCTTTATATCCAAGCCGACGAAAAACACAGGTAGTTGTGTATTTTAGCAAACCGAATTATTTGCTTATTTAAAAATGCTTGGACCGTAACCGTACGTGACGGCAGTGAACGCAAACTTTACGGCCTGACATGTAAAATTATGAAATCTATTACGAATCCGTTCCGCCGTTGTTTCCAATCCATTTGTTTAATTAAAGTAATGTTATGTCACATATTGTAAAGTTCTAAAGTAAAGTTATGTCACCTTACTTTCCCCTTTCTCAAGTTATACTCAAACCCGATTTCCTCTTGTACATTTCTTACATTTTCATAGCTTTTTTCTCTCTATCTCTGGTTCTGATTGAGGTTCACAGTTTGTGTTAGCTTAAGACCACTCAACGGAACCTATGTGTGAACATTCATCTTAAGTTGAAACCCCCAAGCATATTATTTACTTTTAGTAATAAGTAGTGTTTGTTATTAAATAGGATATTGATTATCTCATTTCATTCTCTAAAGCTTCAGAGAGGACCTGAAAACTTTCTGCTTTATAAACAGTACAATAGAGTTCAAAAAAACACTTTGCCAATTAGTGCGCATGCTTCTTCTTGCGTGCATCATGTTTTTCAGCATGCGCTTCTAAGTTTTAGCTTGACGTTAACCTGCATCTGTCTTTATTTAGATTGTACATAGAATTCTATATACCTCCTCTACAGTATCTGAAAAGGGGCGTTTCCCAGAAGAAACTTCCTCGTCTACGGTTGGATTATTTCAGAGAAAAGGCGTTGCTAATATTTGCTATTTTCTGATGAAAATGAAACAGTAATTATTTCTATCTTGGTATATTCAGTCTAGAAGTAATAATTAAGTTCAGAGTCATCTTATATTTTTAATAAGAGACGTACTTAACATTTTTATTTACTTTTACGATTCTATCATGTAATATAATATACAATCATACGAGTATATCAATGTTTTAAGACCGTCCATAGTTCATTGCTCTTTATACCAATTTATATTTTTGATACATCTGGATAACAGTTGCCTTATGGAAAGTGGACTCTCAGCTCAGGAATATTTAGAAGGTAATAAATGCATTGGAATCCCTGGAAACTCATATGCAAGGTACCATAACGCGTAATTTATTGGCACTCTACCAGTAAACCTAAATATACCGTTGTTGCAATCCTGTATGGTATTAGTACTGGGAACGAATACGGCAATTCACTAGACAACCTATAAGAAAAGTAAAAATCTACGACCAACGTCTATATTTTTTTATATACTACTAGCTTTTACCCGCGGCTTCGCTCGCATTGAAGCCATTAAATAAGTATCAGAGGTCATTACCATAGAAATGAATCAATATGATAACTCTGTTTTATTGCTTACGAAATCAACATTCTCACAATATCTTTTGACACAAACAGCCTCAAACTTAAATGTTGAGGTGCAAGTACTATCATTTTTCTTAAGTAGCGTCTCGGCAACAGCATAAGAAGAATTCAGCGACTGTGTAGTCAAATTTAGAATTTCACTAAAAAAAATGTGAACTAAAAATAATCTAAAAATATCCGAAGCCTTGTTCCATTGCATAACCAAGGAGCATCTAGATTTCACATAAGCATTACTGGTACATTTAGTTTCAATTGAAGTTTATGCGACGGTACACCTGACCGTTCAAGTGAATTAAAAAACTCCACAGGATATGTAGTACTTAGTTCCTTATCCATAATTGTATCCAATGATAGATAATCCTTCACTTCTCCTTGCGCCTCCATTAAAATGTCGGTGTTGATTCTATTAGCCAAATTAATATGTGCACATATGGTAGACCTCGTTTCTGCCATTCAATGGAGTACATCTCCAAATACTTTTCCTTTTGTCACAACATTCATTAACTTTTGAACCTTTAAACGATATACGCGGGCAACTATGTCATATCGATCAGTGGCTTTGTGCCCAGGCATAAGCTCTTGAGTTACAAGGATTACAGGTAAAAATACAAAGAGGTCAGGCCTTCCGTAAGTTCGTACATACGTAAAAGCGTCTTGAGTGTACTCATGCAGATAACGGGGACTGTTCACAAAAGTGGACTGCAAAATAACCATTTTGCCTATGGCGATAGGTCTAATATTATCATCTGCGCTAAACGCATCTTGTAGCTGTAAGTAATTTTCAGATCGTAATTTTTTCTGGTTTAGACAAATGTAACGAAGACGTTCGCTCTCTACTTTAATATACATAGATATTACATACATATACATTAGAATTGATAGAAAAGTTGCCTTGTACGCAGAAGGAAATTGAAGTTTTGCTCTCAAAGCATTATGTAATAAGCATAAAAGTCCTTACAGGAAACTTTTTATTTGGAATCGGCTGTTTCGATGTTGGATTAACGACTGAAATATTAAAATGATATCCTGATTTCACCTTTACTGAAAATTAATGGTTACTGCAAAATATCATAAAATTTATGAGTATCAGCTACACGCTTTAGTGTATTATCAAGTACCCGTAACACAATGTCTCGTGGAGAGCACGGTTCATCAATAACCAAAACAGCAACTTCATTGACCATTGGCGCATTATAACGCCTCTTATAGTCGCCACGGGGAGTTCGATCAGCATGAATGACAACTTTGTAAATATCTGAAGGCTAGTTGTCCACTGCACTTTTAAAGATCATCACCAAATCATTGTGGCTGTGTAATATTCGTTGGAATTTCAATACTGTTTCACAATAAAACAATAAATATAGAAAAATCCCAAACAGCTGTCAAATGTCCCAAGTAGTCAATTGGATTGGATATTGTATTGTGACCGTCCGTAATACAGTGCCAATACTCAGGGTTGGAACTTCATTACTGAACCGCTAAATGGCGTCGAAGAAAAAATATCCTATATTACTGTCCTATATTACTTCTAATATCTCCAAGAATATGTGTACAAAGTTTCATGATGGTCGATTGAGTAGTTTTCGTGTGAAAGCGTAACAAAGAAACTTACATTCACATTTATAATAATAGGAGGGACATCTTTTTTTATTGAAAATGGAGGCAAACGAGTAGGTGGCACACGTGATGGTAAGTGATTAACGCTGGTAAGGATGCGTTGCCGGCCTTTAAGAAAGGTATAGGCTCTTTTCTTGAAGGTCCCTAAGTCGTATCGATCCGAAAAACCGCTGACGGCAGCTCATTCCAAAAAGTGCAAGTGTATGGCAATTCCGCGAAAAACGCACTGTGGTGGAATGCCAAGCATCAAGGTGGTGTTGATGAAATTTTTGGTTATGCCGTAAGGTATGATGATGAAATTCAGCGGCTGGGATTAATCCGAAAAATTCCTCGGAACACTCCCCGTAGTAGATCTTATAGAAAATGCAAAGATATGCAACATCTCTTCGCAAAGCCAGGGGATAGAGTATGGTCGTCGACTATTCGAGCCGCTCTTCTTAGGATACGGTCAAATGGAAAGACCTGACACTGGGGTGCCCCCGCCCAGAGATGACAACAGCGAACCTGCGTCTTATAAAGTTGCAAGCGGTGGGCCGGCATGAAGTACTGTTGCGCTCTACTGACCACGCCAAGCTTTTTAGAGGCCGATTTGGCCTTCCTTTCCAAATGACCGCGAAACTGAACGTTGCTCGATATGTCGATGCCAAGGATTCCGATGCTGGCTGAGGCAACTAGGGGAGTGCTCTCAAAACGAGGTGATACGTCGAAGGGTTTCTTTTTAGCGGTAAACGCGCAAACTTGTGTCTTTTTAGGGTTGAACTGGACTAAATTAAATCGGCCCCAGTCCGAGATTTTGTCTAACAAAATTTCGACTTCAGACACAAGTTTGTTCCGGTACTCATCGACGTCTTCCCGAGAAATATTGGCACGGCCGGTATATAGGGCATCACCAGTGCTGTCATCTGCATAGCAATGGATGTCATTAATTTGTAACCGTGATGGAAGCTTCGAGAAAAGCGCTTTGTGCCACACCCGATCAAAGGCTTTCGCTATGTCCAAACTAACTGCCAGGGCCTCACCCTTGCTCTCCACTGCCTCCACGAGTGAGGTACACAAGAAGATAACCAGCCGAGCGACCCCGACGGAAGCCGTACTGACGGTCACTGATCAACTGGTGCTCCTCTAAGTGCCTCAAGAGCTGACAGTTTATAATGGACTCCATTATTTTGGAGAACAAGGAAGTGATGGCGATCGGTCTGTAGTTACCCGGATCTGAGCGGTCGCTTTTCTTAGGAATCGGGTGCACCAAAGCTGTCTTACATGTCATCGGGACGCCTTCAGAGTAGAAATACCGAAAAAGATGCGTTAGAACCGGTGCCAACTCTGGAGCACACATCCTCAACACAAAAGGGGGTCACCATCGGGCCCACTCGACTTCTGGATGTCCAGAGAGAGGAGTGCTTTTCGCACTAAGCTCTGAAAGAACCGGATGTCCGGCATAGAGCACTCACTGCACGGGATGTTCGGCGGTGAGTTCCTCCTGTCATCGAGAGTCGAGTTGGACGCAAAAAGAGAACCTAGAAGATCGGCTTTCTCTTTTGCGTCATGGGCCAGCGAGTGGTCCTCCCTGTGCAGAGATGGTAGTGATGGCTGACTGAAATTCGTGACCAGAACGCACGAATTTACGAAGGAAGACGAACTAGTTTCTCGCCAATTTTGCCAATGTGCTCGGACTTTTCCGCAGTAATTACTCTTTTAAGGGACCTGGTGGCAGAGTTATACTCCTTCTTAAAAACGCTAGTTTTTGAATCCCGAGACGCCGATGCTTTAACCCAGGCCCGGAAGCACTGCTGCTTTTGGCGATATGCCATTCTGCAGGTGCCACCAAACCAAAGGTTTGATCTACACCGATGGGCACCACAGAGGAAGGAACGAAGAGATCCATTCCTTGGAACACCACATTGGCGTCGGAATTAGCAACGGCGTCGGGACTACCTAGCGAGAAGCAAACCTGCCCCCATGGGTAGGAAGCAAAGAAAGACCGCATCCCTTCCCAATCCGACGACCTGTAGTGCCACACACGGTGGTGGCCTGCATATCACGACCGCAATGGCCACATGATGGGCACTTTACTCCGGATCAGGCAGTGGTCCAATGAACCCAAAGGGGCATCAACGGAGACCACATAGCCGTCCGAGTCAGAGGTCAGCAGAAGGTCCAGCAGGGAAGTTGTATGATCCTCCACATCCGGAACCCGCGTTGGCGAAGTAACCAGTTGTGTCAGATCATATGCTAGGGCAAAGTCAAAAACAGATCTCCCCGCATGATCAGTGGTTCGAGATCGTAGCCATTCGGCGTGGTGGGCGTTGAAGTCGCCAAGTACCACGATCTCTGCAGATGGGATCTGCTGTATCACGGAATCCGCAGCCATTTGGATGTGGTCGATGAGTCGGTCAGTTTCGGTATTACCGCTGTGGAACCTATAGAGGCACCCATAGACGCGAGGGTGGTCGTCGCTGTCTATGCGTAGCCAAAGGGTGGACAGGTCCCTACCTTCAAGGCTGCCGTGGCACTGGGAAACATATATCCTCTCTGACGTACACACAAACTCCGGCCCGAGGCACAAAAGAATGTTCCAGCTTGTACCCCGGGCAGGAAAGATAAGAGGTATCCGCTGGAGAGGATATCTGCGTCTCGGTAAGAAAAAGCAAGGGTGGCTTGGCCGTCTCCAGATGGTAGTAGACGGCATCAAGATTAGAGTGGAGTCCCCTGATTTTGCAGAAATCCACGGCCTGCGTGGTAAGGGGTGCCGAAGGTTTTTTGCTTCGTTTGCCTCGAACAGTATCGGAACAGAGCGGAACTTTGCCCCGAATACGAAGGGCAGCCTGAGCATCCACATTCGGGCAGCGATTGGTTGCCCGAGCGCGGGTACCCAGAGGGGGGTTCTCCAGCACCCGGTGGTGCTGGTACCCCCCTGGGGTAGTTTTTTTTCTTCCACTACCTATTGTACCTGTTTTGGGGGAGGGGGGGTGTGGGCCTCCGGTTACCTGCACTCACCAGACGAAACGCAGAAGATTGTTAAACTTCTACTTCACGCAAGTATTCGGTGAGGTCGTGGTACTTCCCCGGTCAAGCCGGCCCATTCATGCAACAACAAAACTTGATGTGTAGCTCTACCACTGTTAAAAATCTTATTGCCGTCTTTCCCATAATGGCACTTGTGGTATGGTCAGGGTCGCCAGCCTAACCAGGGTCCCAAAATAGCGTAACTCAAAACTTTTATGTTTCTTTTATTTAGGTAATTTTATTTTGTATATATTACCTACAAAATAAAATATGTGCTTTTTAAATACAGTATGTATGTAAAAAGTACTATTGTATTCACTACGTACCACGAATTCTCTCTGCAATAAAACTATGCGCCCAAACATGTCACCTATATCAGATATAAAAATATCAAAATATCTGAGCTCCTGGCCATGCATGTCGATACTGTCAAAAGAGGTGCATCCCACGCTTTGCGCGTTACATGAAGAGGTCGGCTCGTCAGAGGTGCCTACACTAGAGGCTATTACTCCACGCCGTTCCCAGATGTACGATAGCTGGCTCTTTGTACCGCCCGCGGCCACCGGGGCACGCACGTGCTTTTGTGGCGACCCGCGCCGTCTCACGTCACCACAGATAAATTGACAATCTAGTCCGTAACAGCCAAATGCCAGCCTCAACCACGCCGCTGTCCCTGATTTGCATCTCAGTGATGGATTGCGGATTCGACTACATGGTTACAATATTTGAATCAATCAAATGAAAAAATCAAATTTATGAGATTTTTCAATTTTTCAACCCCAATATGATCCGCAGATGGTAGGATAACCATCTCGCAGAATCCAAGACCTAAATAAATCCTCGTTTTAAAGTTATTATGCATGGATGTAAAGTATAAGAAAGTATTAAATAAAAAAAGTTTGATACCTTAAAATGTTGTCGACCACGAAGCATTCGCTACCGCAAAGACAGAATACGTCGCTATAAATTATGAAAGAAAAGCAAAGAAAAGTAAAAAGAATTAAAATGAATCTGCACTAGTAAAATAGAGACCTATGCTGCTCGTATAAATTAATGAATGACTGAATGAATGAAATATGCTTTATTGTAAACCAAAACTTTAAATAAACAGACGCCATATATAAATTAATTAAAGGTAGAATTGGCGGCCTTATTCTAAAAAGCGATTTCTTCCAGGCAACCACGTTGCATATGACAACATACATGGACAAATCACATATATATATATATATATATATATATATATATATATATATATATATATATATATATATATATATATATATATATATATATATATATATATATATATATATATATATATATATATATATATATATATATATATATATATATATATATTTCACTTCTCAACCAATATTTCACCTCTTCAAGTACAAAAAACGCATGCTAAATACTCTTTCTTTTGTGCCAACTCCCGTTTTCCACCGTTTAATTTCACTGCTTTTAGTGATTGTGATGTTAAAAGGAACGTATTTTCCGTCTTCGTTAGTCGTAATATGATTCTTAAATTAGTTATTCCTATTCTCACCCATATCCTAAACACATCAAGATCTTCATATAAATTTCCTGAGTCTTGGAAAAGTGCTTACGTAACTCCTTTACCTAAAAAAGTCCCTGCCTTACACTTTTCTGAGTTCCTTCCATTCTCCCATTTCTGGCCAAAGTTTAGGAGAAACTAGTTTTTCATCAGTTGAATCTCTACTTGAATCGAAATGGGCTTCTGAATCCTTTCCAATCCAGTTTCCAAAGTAAAGGAGTATTCTTTAGAAGGATTATGCACATACAGCGATCTTCTATGTTGGTTTAAGGGTGTACAAGAATTTGTTTTTACAATTTGCTAACTGCTATTATTTTCTTACCGATGCATTCACTGCATTTCCACTTTAATTTATTGTTCGTTGTTCCACTTTAATTTATTGTCCGTAGTTATATATAATATAAGACAGAAGCGTTTTTCAGATATTATGAAAGATCATAAGTTTGTGAACATTCATTACAAGATATGTGTTCTTTCGATTTAATATATTTTTTTTTGCATTTACCACAAATACTTGAGTTTCAATTTATTCATTTTTTAATTAAAAGTATTCAGAATTTAAAGTATTCAGAACATGTGCGTGATAGTCAATACTTGCTTTGAATTGTAAAATCAGAAACTTAGAATGCTGTCATCCAAAAGTATATTTAGATTACTAGACAATAGGTTTCTTCCAACACCAGTAAAAGTAAAACAAACAGTTGATTTGGTTTTGAATGATGGAGGGCAATTTCTCAATCTTGCAGTCAATTAAGCTGTACGTTTAAATACTTCACTTAAGGATTCTGGCAATACGTTCGATGGCAAAATTTAAACTATCAGGTCTAACATGCAAAACGTGTGCTCTTTGTCATGTTTCCGACATGACACTAAATCGTCACATCGAGATGACCCATAAAAAATAAGCACGTACACTGTTATGAAAGTTAGGCCTATAAGAGTTCTAGCTCGTCACCGCGTCAGCCATATTGAATGGCTCCGCGAGAAGAACGTAGATGTTCCAAAATCGGATAAAAGAGAGAGACACAACATTTAGAAACTAACATTCTATATCATTTAAAACCTAGATTCATAGATTTGGTGTCATGGACTGAAGACTATTTTTAAATTGGAAATAATATGTATACCAAAAATTTAAAAGAACAAGCAATAACATTTGTACCTAACTTTGTGTTTCATATCGTATCAATTAATTTGGTTTAAATGAATATTATGTGCTCTAAAGTAATAATAATAATAAATAAATAAATATCTTCACGCAATTCTCAATACAGGGGTAGACAGAGGTCTAGTCTAGACAATTAAGTCCCTTTGACTCACCTTCTACCGAAGATATTTTCGGTGCTCTAAAGTTTGTGCGTTAAAGTGCTCTATCCTAAATCTATTTTCTTATTCCTAGAATTATAACTGATCATGAATCAAAACAAGAAACAGAATAGATTAAAAGAAAAATACTTTAAACAATGTTTACTGAATAAATTAGATTGCGTAATACTTAAACTTTAAATCCAACCTTAAAATATTATTTTTATGAAATTTGTGTCAAGTAACGACAGCCGAGTGAGCGGAATTCGAGTCAAGAGACCCCAGTTTGATGTCCAAATGGCAGGCTCACACCAATGGTTTTTTTTTTTCAAAAATTAACGTAAACGCACCTATTACCGCCAGTTTAAGCCGTGTTCAAATTGATGTCCAAAAAATAAGCACTCTGTATAATAATTCGCGTCATTTTAAATTTTTATCAAGTACTGCAGTTATCGATCATTTTATTTATATGCACAAATAATTGCCAAAAATGAAATCAAAATTTAAAAAAATATAAATTGATGATGAGGGCTATGTCCCTATTACCGATCCAAAGCACAAGGTCTACTATTCCTATTACCGTTTTCGTAGCACCTATTACCGACCGCCAAATGAACATAACAATTCAAGTGAAATAATTTTTTGCTTGATACAAAAAGAATCCAGTTTCGTCGCAGTTAAAAATTCTTGCAGGATCATCTAGTACATCAGTGAAATAATTTTGTTAATAAATATTTACGCATACGACCAAATCATGATCTTACAGCCTCTTCTTTCACTTCATTTGTAGTTGTTAGTAAATTCTGTGCAACTCTTTTTGAAATTGGTGGGAAAGTGGGATCCTCTGTCATGAAATTTCGAAGTTAGTGCCTTCCAGGTACTCCATCTATGAATGGGTGTGGGCGATAAAACTGCAATAGTACAGATAGGTCGGTAATAACTTCTGTTGAAGAAAATCGTATAGCCTATTACCGACCCAATAAAATGTATATGTATAAAGTTAATGTGTTAATGTTTAGTACATTTATGTGATTATGTAGGTAAAATAGCTATGAATATTAAATATTAACAATATTTTAACTAGAAAAATAAAATATTTGCGAATTATACATCATAAATCTTAAAACATTTACTTAAAAAAGAAGATCCTTTTTACAGCTATCGATACTCTTAAATATGTGACGCTAATAGCTCAAATATAACTTGACATACTAACGGTTCTAATTGATTTTGCTCACTACTTATTAAGTTATGTATTATAAAAAGCAAAAAGGAAATTAAAATATTCGTTAAAAACCAGCGACATGGGTCGGTAATGGGAATAAAATTGTTAATATTGTTCCTATTATCGCCACATTTTAATGTTAAATTTTAAGCAAATCAATGCTATATCTTATGAAAATTAATTGTTATATATCTTTACGAATGTACTAAGAAGGCATCAAAACACTTAGAAGGTCCCAAATAAGTTACGATAAAATGTTTGTCAAAAGGACTAATTTGTCTAGACTTCTGATTTCCCCACGCGTTGATGTTTTAAATTATTTCATGACTTTTCCAACAGGAAAAGTCATGAAATAATTTAAAAAATCAACGCGTCTTTTTAGTTTCTTTACACACCTCTTTTTTAAACGTCTATCATATCTGATAAGGTAATATTATTAGCAACTTTAAAGACAAAATTAATAAAGATAAATTTTTAATCAAAGAATTTTTATATGTGAAAAAAAAATAAATAGGCAGCAAGTACATAATGTATAAATGAAAAGGTATTGCCTTAAGGATTTGACACTTTTCGTCGCATCAAAACTTCTTTGTTGACTATTTTTGAAGTTTTGTGATCTTCAGGTAGTAAAATGTAATGTTATCAAGAGATCTCCCTCGAGATAAGATAAACTACAGCCCGTGAGAAAAGCACTATTTCTTTATAACCACCAGAGAGCCCACTAGAGAGAAGGTTTGTCCCGAAGTTTCTCCTTTTTTGTGAGGACAAACGTCACTTTTACTGGAAACTTCCAACCTCTTTTAATATTAATTTTACTGGAGGAGGGCCAGTCTTCGTGCCCGATAAAGTCGATTTCATGCGCCGCCAGCCTGTCTTGTCTGCTCTTCGCTCTATGAGCTGGCGCCGAATCTTTTTGGAATACCCAGTGCCTGTTATTGAACATGGTATGAGAAACAGGTTCCACAAGGTTCGTCAGGACTGTATTTTGATACACAACTGCATTCGTTTTTACACCTTTCTCGCAAAAATGTACCTCTGTTAAGCCCCAATAAGAAACTCCCAACCATACCATGAGCGAGGATGGAAAATGACCTCGTTGGACACGCGGAATACGGTTGATCACTTCTTCACTACTGTGTGCGTACACCTTAGCATTTTATTTGTTGTAGCTCTCTACTATGGTAAAAAATTTTTCATCCGAAAAAAGAATTTCCCGCGTACCGCTTAAACAAAGCGCGGCATCTCTTCAGTCTCAGGTGCATTAGACGAGCATTCAAACAATGTCCTGTTTTACTTCGAAATGCCCGAAGCCCTAAGTCTTAATTTAACACCCTTTTAACCGTGGTTCTGCTTAACCCCATCTGAAGGGCCAACAGTTTCTGCTTACGTTTGGGATTTCTTTGAACTCGAGCCTTCACAGCTTTTATCACCGCTGGAGTCCTAACAGACCGAGGGTGACCACTTCTTGGCCTGTCATCTACACTAGAGTCTTCATTGTATTGTTTGATGGTACGATAAACGAATCTTTTGGTTATGTTCAAATTTTTCAGTATGTCAAAAACTTGAATTGGCGCGTAACCGCAACGATGCAACGCAATAACTGCAACACGGTCTTCTTTAAGCGACCACTCCATATTTAAAAATGAGTAAAATTCTAAAAAGTATGTAGTTTTATTTTCAGGAAGAATTCTAAATTCGAATTCAATAAACTTTTTTGTGGCCAGCATTCTAAAAGAAAAGTTTTTACTGTGTAACAATACTTATAACCTGACTATGTATAAGCAGTTTATTTATAGTTTACTATGAGGTATATATGTTTTCAATATTATATTATAAATAAAAGGATGCCTTAGTTAGCGCTACGTTGATCTAAGAATTCAACTCGACTGGGTCATGTTCGGGAAACAATTCCACATTTTCTCGCCAAGTATACTTCAAAACAATGACTTCGGGATGCAGTGTGTGCAATATATGTCTATCTAACATCATAACCTGTTGCCTTTTTCTAAAGTTCAGACTAAAATTGCGTTACAAGCTGACATGTTTCTGAGGATATTACTGCAAAACTGTCTCCTGCACGGCGTTTAATGTTCATGTCAGGTGAAGTGAGAGTACATAAGTTTTTGAAAAACCCATTGGTACTGCCACCTGGGGATCGAACTCGGGTCTCTCGACTCGTATTAATAAAAAGCCTAAAGAATAAGAACAGTCACATTATTGACGAAATACCGCTGAATCTAATAAAATATTTTGCTGAACTGTTAACTTTTTCAGTTAAATTTTATATTAGATATAATCGACTAATATTAATAAAAAAATAGTCACGTGTATGAAAGAGGGATGGGAAAATTTAGGTCTCCGTTTGAAAAACTAAGTTTTTAATATTTAAAAGAGACGAAGAGAGGTATGGGTAAATCAGCAATGTCTGAAGTCGTATATTCTACGTAAAATATTTTAAAATGCGCTTGCTGTTACGGAATGTGTATGTACAGTGAAGGAGTAAGAATAATACAGGTTTTTTTTAAGGTTGACATCGTTTTACGAGTAGTGTATAATACTAATTGCGGCTACCGAGAGAAACGTTTTAAAGCGTAGTCAATCGGTCGTATCGGAGTACTTTGAGTTAGCTGTAATCGATACACTGTAATTGCGGCGCATGTATTCGTATCGCAAGAGACAATGACGCTGGACGGCCGACCGTAGATCGTATCATTCTGTTACATGCGTTTAAGTAATTGCGGGAACCGGCATTGTTAACCCATCGACGCAAATTGGGCATTAGCGATAATTTATTGACTTTTAAATTAACTCGCATTGTCGTTGCGACTATTTGAATATTTAGCTTGTATTTTTGTGGGATGCCAATGGTCCCTAATGATAGCAATTCTTTTCCTTCATTGGTCGAACAACCACGCGATGAAAGCGGATGGTAAATTCTGACACACTGCACAGAAATGTGTAATTTTTTATTAGCTATAAATTTTAGCATAGCTATAAATTTTTATTTTGAATAACTAAATAAAAAGAAACACTTCAGAAAATATGTAAAACACTGAATTTTTCAAATTATTGTTATAATTTTATTAAATTAGTCATCTACTTAGTCAGGTCATACATTCTGTCATATGTTAAATATAAAATAATTGAAACAAGTTTATTCATTATGTAACCATTTATATACCAAAATGAACTTAACAAAACATAGATTCTTATGACACTAAAGTTTATTCAAAATTACCTCCGTGATTTTGAATATAGTGATTTTGCCTTCAATCTGCGCGGCCAGTTGTCTATCGCAGCACGAACGAGGTCCATGTCGATATCGGCGGCTGCCTTAAACAAGGATGTCTTGAGTGACTCCAAATTGGGATGACGCTTTGAGCACGCCTTTTCCTACAAGTGTTGCCATATCTTGTAATCTAACGGATTCAAATCGGAACTAGAGGAGGGCCAGTCTTCGTGCCGGATGAAGTCCATTTCACGCGCCGCCAGCCAGTCTTGTGTGCTCTTCGCTCTATGAGCTGGCGGCGAATCTTGTTGGAATGCCCAGTGCCTTGAACATGGTATGAGAAACAGGTTCCACAAGGTTCATCAGGACTGTATTTTGATACATAACTGCATTCGTTTTTACACCTTTCTCATAAAAATTTACCTTTGTTAAGCCCCACTAAGAAACTCCCAACCATACCATGAGCGAGGATGGAAAATGACCTCGTTGGACATGCGGAATACGGTTGCTCCCTTCTTCACTACTGTGTGCGTACACCTTATCAGTTTGTTTGTTGTAGCTCTCTTCTACGGTAAAAAAATTTTCATCCGTAAAAAGAATTTCCCGAAATTTTTTTCCCGCGTACCAATTCAACAAAGCGCGGCTTTTCTTCAGTCTCAGTTCCATTAAACGAGCATTCAAACGATGTCCTGTTTTTCTTCGATATGCCCGAAGCCCTAAGTCTTCATTTAACACCCTTTTCACCGTGGTTCTGCTTAACCCCATCTGAAGAGCCAACATTTTCTGCTTTCGTTTGCGATTTCTTCGAATTCGCGCCTTCACAGCTTTTATCTCGGCTGAAGTTCAAACAGACCGAGGGCGACCACTTCTTGACCTGTCATCTACACTAGAGTCTTCATTGTATCGTTTGATGGTACGAGAAACGAATCTTTTGGTTATATTCAAATTTTACAGTATGTCAAAAATTTGAATTGGCGCGTAACCGCAACGATGCAATGCAATAACTGCAACACGGTCTTCTTTAAGCGACCACTCCATATTAAAAATGAGTAAAATTCTAAAAAGTATGCAGTTTTATTTTCAGGAAGAATTCGAAATTCGAATTCAATAAACTTTTTGTGGCCAGCATTCTAAAAGAAAAGTTTTTACTGTGTGACAATACTTATGACCTGACTGTTTATATATAATTACTTTCTTTAGACACTTAGAGTACAATGATTTCCCTGAAAATGTAATTAAAAATAAAAGTTTGTGCTTATTTAGGAGTCGAATAGAAAAATATGTAAGAGAAAATATTAAAATAGTCACGATAGCCGAGCTGTTGGGTGATCGGAATTTGCGTCATGAGACCCGATTTCGATCTTCAAGACTCGCACCAATGCGTTTTTTCTAAAACTTAAGTACCATAAATATGGTTATAAATATGGTATACATATATATATATATATATATATATATATATATATATATATATATATATATATATATATATATATATATATATATATATATATATATGTATATATATATATATATATATATATATATATATATATATATATATATATACATATATATATATATATGTATATATATATATATATATATATATATATATATATATATATATATATATATATATATATATATATATATATATATATATATATATATATATATATATATATATATATATATATATATATATATATATATATATATATATATATATATATATATATATATATATATATATATATATATATATATCTATATATATATCTATATATATATATATATATATATATAAATATATATATATATATATATGTATATATATATATATATATATATATATATATATATGTGATTTGTCTATGTATGTTTACTATATTTTTGTCCACTAAAATAACGTTGCAGAAGAATTCTCGACTTTGCTTTAGGAGGGCGAACTTTATATGTGAGAAATAGAAGATCGTGATGAGAGAAAACATCAGCCTCTTACTGGCCATGCTTCAAGACAAAATCAGGAGAAGACACAATAAATAGGTTAAGAAGAGATGGGATGCAGTCAGTAAGGGTATATGTAGCAGAAAGGGGTAATATATTTAGGTTACATCAAGGTCCCAATTTTCACATCACCTCGAAAATAGTTCATAATTGATTAACCACATTATTGAGATTTCCTCCGGAGACTTATTTAGATAGGGTGTTTTTTGTTATTTAGATAAGGTGTGTTAATAAAACACACAGACAGGAACGGGCTGGGGTATTTATAAAACTGTTAACACAAGGCATAGTAGAAAATGTTAAAGCATAATATAATTAATTTTAGAAGCAGTATCTATTACACAGATGTATCAGCGTCTCGTGTGCAACAGTAACGGCTTAGAAAAATAGGACGATTGCACAAAACTTAAACTGAGCCAAATATTGGCCCTCGTCCAATTTCACAATAGATTCTTTATAATTTTTCGTCTTTTCGAAAAAAAAATACGGCGGTATTAGCGAGAGTAACGTACTCCGTTCAAAAGTTACGAGTTTATTATATATTGGTTGGGTGGTCGAAATTTCGAGTCGAGAGACCCGAGCTCGATCCCCAGGTGGCAGGCTCGTACCAATGAGTTTTTCAAAAAGCTATGTACAAATTATCGCTATGTAAATATTATAGTATATATAAAAAGCTATGTATAATTATCGTCGGCGTGGACATAAAGACGGCGACGAGCTCACCACCTGTCACGTCGTACCGAAAATATCTTCGGTGGAAGGTGGGTCTAAGGGGCTTAATCGTTTAGACTAGACCTCTGTCTACCCCTGTATTGGTAATTGCGTGAAGATTTTTTTTGATTACAGTCGACCCGCTGTTAGGTGTCGAAAAACTCTTTATTAAAAGCTTATACTCGGAAACATTTTACGGAATATTTTTATAAATGTAATGAGCATCTAGACGATAATGGTTATAATCTTTCTATGTTCAATTATTGAACAAATATTACCTTCGGATTTTTTATTTTTTTTTGGCAAAAGATAAATAAAACACGTTTGGTATTGTAATTTTTCATTATATAAAAATTATTTGATAACCATTTCATTGTTTGAAATTTAATGAATATACACATAAAAGTTTACTCATCGCCTACTTACACATATTAGTGTTAGGTTACAAAACATTCATCAGTAGGAACATTTCACATTAGGGGCCTAACTCCAATCGCTGATTCAGAAGCACATGTTCAGTCCAGTCGGAAAGCGTGACTTACTCAACTATCATTCCTTATATTCTAAACTTATTTTAATACTAATTTACACTTAAGAAGTCCAATTTCACGTTATCTGCGGTTTAAGTACCATCTACTTATTTGTTTAGGAACTGAAAAACAGTCTTTAAACGTAAGGTTTTTGTACACACACACAGTTTTGTAACACAGTATTTAAATGAACATATTAATTAATTTTCTAGAAAATTTTATCATAATTGTCGGCAAAGAAAAGCGTGAGAAAAACAAAGACTGAGAAATGTGAAAAAATGTGTAATTCGAAAACATATGCAGTCTGTCAATTCACATTTAAGACTTAAGTTATATAACATATTTTAAACATTAAACTATATCATCCTATCGCTACTATTTCATAAGACTTGTAATGAAAAACTAAAACCGTGTTATTGGTTCTTCCAAATGAACCATTACATATTGCAATCAATTTTCCCTTCTTAATCTGGGATATGCTAAAGGTACTTGTACTCAACAACAACTATTGGATATACTGTCTTAGTTTGTACACAAAAAATGCAGATCTGTATTAATCCGACTAAAGCTTCGATTGAATAAAATCAACCTAAAATGTAAATGTACGACCATCATTAATTATTATTCACTATTCGCTTAAGCGAGGTCTTCAAAAAAGTCAAAAATCTGACAATCTCTTGGCTTCTCCATTTCAAACAACCGCTGCACTGTTTATTTGAACAAGATATTAAAAAAATGTCTCACTTTTTTCATTTATTTTAACTTGTGAGTAAATTGAAGTATATTTCTTCTTCTTAGTAGTTACACTGTTGACAGAGTAGTCGTGGCCGTCGATTCTGGATTAGTGGCACAATTAACAATTCGTCGCCACACGTCGCGATTTGCTGCGTTCACATATTGGACTGTAAAGCGAGGTCATAACTTGATTGATCCACCGCATGGATGCCCGACCGCGTGCCCGAGTGCCTTCAACATGTCCCTGTATCACAAGGCAACTCACGGACACATTGCCCCCGAGAATCATGCCCAAGGAAGTTAGGGATGCGACAATAGAATATAGACGCTGATTGATGTCGAGTTCCGAGTGTTTGAAGGTTAGTCTCGTTCTAGGCAACTTGAAATCCATTGACGTACGTCAAATATCGTCTGAAAAACGAAAACTAAATATAAAAGTAAAAAATAAAATAAATAATATAAGAAAATATCTTCACGCAATTCCCAGTACCCCTGTATTGGGAATTGCGTGAAGATATTTTCTTAGACAGAGGTCGAGTCTAGACAACTTTTGACCCACCTTCCACCGAAGATATTTTCGGGACAACGTAACAGGTGGTGAGCCCGTCGCCGTCTTTATGTCCAAGCCAACGATATAATTCGTACATGAGTTTTTTGAAAAACCCATTAGTACGAGCCTGCCCTCTGGGGTTCGGAGCTCGGGTCTCTCGACTCGAAATTCCGACCACCTCGCCACATCACTCGGCTATCGTGACTTAAATATTTTGTAATCATATTATATAGAAAGATGTTATATGAAATACGATTAGTTTGCCAATTTATTTACAAATAGATTTTTTACTTTCATCTTGAAGGAGTGACGATTCGTGGCAGTCCTAATCTCGAGTGGGAGAGCGTTCCATAAAAGAATTGATTGGATAGGGAAGAAGGAATGAACGAAATCTGAACTATGAGAGGGACACTGAAGTACAAGATTATTCGATGAACGTAGATTTTTGTCATGACTGGAACGGAGATATTGAAAATAGCGAGATAAATAGGAAGGTGGATTGGATGACATAAGTATAGAATAAAGAGTAGTGAGTGTATGTAAGCTATGGCGTTGTCGAATAGGTAGCCAATTTAACGTGACACGTGGTCATACTAACGAATATTACAATGAATCGAATGCAGTTATTCAGAAGCCGGTTATATTTATTGAGGAGATCTGCATTTAGATCTGCATTATATTTATTGAGGAGATCGGGATTTGAGAAAGATTAAGGACTGCACAAGCATAGCTTTGGTCTTGGAGGGGAGAAAGTTTTTAATGCGGTAGAGAGCTCGAAGGGTATTAATTATATTACGACTTGCGTACTTCGCTTGGGCTTGCCAGCTCAGTGAGGCGTCTACATGTAGTCCAAGGTCCTTAATAGTGGTACTCAGACCCAAAACTGAGCCACTGAAAACAATCGGTGGTATAACTATGGTATCTAGTTTCTTCAACATTTGGTGACTACCAACTATTATAGCATTTTAGGGGGTTAATAGCAAGACCAAACCTATCAGACCAGCACTTGATGTACTCTAAGTCTCTGTTAACTTTATCCACTGTAGTTGAGATCAATCAACAATCAACACTACCTGCGCATACAGCTGCAAGTCATCGGCGTACAGATGATAGATGTAAGGGTGCGGGACAGACGTCAATCAAACACCGGAATGTGCGGCTGACTGGTTTATTGAAATAGCGTACATACATGTAATGCAGATACCCACATACGTTTAATATTATACTTGACAATTGTCACACTGAAGGTGGTGATTAATATGATTGATAAATACAGAAAATAATAAAGGAGAAAGAATACCGCCATAAGGAACACTAGCATGGATGTCACACCAACTTGATAGCAAATCACCAATGCGCACCGATTGCTGGCGCCCTCGAAGATAGCTAGAGATCCAGTACTTGAGAAGAGATCATGGAATGGGAAAATGTCCCAAGCCAGAAAGATATCGTGACTGATGGTATTAAAAGCGTTCGAAAAATCGAACAAAGCCAGCACAGTGACTTTAGTATCCTCCATTCCTCCATACTTTGAGGAGTGCAGAAACTGTGATGTGACCAGGTCTAAAACCAGACTGTAGAGGACTTAATAAATTGCTCTTATAGACAAACTGAGACATTTGCTTGTGCACGCAGGCCTCTAATATTTTATAGGAACAAGAGAATGGGTATAGGTCGAAAATGATTGGGTAATGAAGGATACGTAGTCTTTGGTAAGGGAATAACGAAGGCCTTGCACCACAGGGATGGAAATGATCCAGACTCCAAAGAATAGTTGATAATGTGGGTAAGGGTAGGTAGGAGATAATCTATAATATATAAAATCATCCGGCGGCTAATTTATCATAGCCTAACGAATTTTGATTTGAATTTTCCTATCCCGAATGGATAGGATGATCTTTTTGATCTCATCAGTCGTAACTGGAGAAAACTGAAGTTTCGATGTTGGGACGAGGTTACCTCATAATTTGCTCTATAGTGAGACACTTGATTTGATGATCGGGAGGTATGTACGAGACGAAATGACGATTGATATCATCCAAGTCAATTGCCCCTTGAAACTGGACAGGAGTTTGCTTGCCAATACCGATAGTCCTCAAGAATTTCCAGATGTCAACAGTGGAAGAAGAAGAGATGTTATAAAGAATATATCGGCATTTTGCGTTCCGTATCATCTGTTTACTCCGATTCCTTGCGACTTTGTAATGGTTCCAGTTTTCAACACATCTATCCTTTTTAAAACAATAGAAGGCCCGGTTTCTGCGTTGCATTGCTATGCGAACTCCTCTCGTTAGTCATGGTGCGAGTGGGCGCTTAAGTTTTCCCTTTTTGATGGGTGCCTGTTTATTGTACAATTTAATTATAGTGTGATTAAGCGCTTCCACCTTTTCATCCACTGAGAGAGCTTGAACCACGCTCTTCCAATTGAGTGTAGAAGCATCTTTGCATAACCGCTCCACATCCATACGACCAAAACATCACATGTACTGTATTTTAGGTTGAGTTTTGGGAGGCTTTAGGAAATAGGATAGGAAAATTAGATTATGATGCGAAAACCCGGGTGTGGGATGTTGACCATGGGAGTCAACCAGGGAAGGGGCAGAAGTAAGGATTAATTCGAGCCAATTATCCTGACCGCTGATATTATGGTTAGTAGGTTGCAGATGAATGATTTGGAGGCCAACAGACTCGACTATTTGAATTAGCTTAGAGGAACGATATGAAACAGGAGTTTATTGAAATCACCCACGATAATGTGATGTGAGTATTCCGACCCTAAAGATTCCAGAATCGTTTCGAGACTGAAGAAGTAGTCGACAGAAGGAGGACAATACATAACACCAAGAAAAGATTTGGCACCCTTCACACAAACATCAAGAAAGATGAATTCAGTAGATGCCGAATAGCATGGTGGAGAGGAAGCTAGAATTTTATATGGGATATAACATTTCGAAGACATATAATAACACCCCCTCCTCGTCTATCGATCCGATCGTTGCATATTAGAGTGAAACCAGAAAGCTGATATAGAAGGCAGGAGAGATGAGGCTTGAGACAACTCTCGGAAATCAGGACTGCATGAATGTCTCCATCAGTAAAAGACTAGGAATGCTCTGTACATTGATGGCATACGTTAAACACTAACCGAGACCTATCAAACGTATTCCTAACAAATTCACCCAATGTGTAAGTAGCAGAGCAGAAGCTGTCTATATCTTCACGCAATTCCCAATACAGGGATTAGGATGAAAGAAATAGTAGACAGAGGTCTAGTCTAGACAAATAAGTCCCTTTGACCTACCTTCCACCGAAGATATTTTCGGGACAACGTGACAGGTGGTGAGCCCGTCGCCGTTTTTATGTCCAAGCCAACGATATAATTCACATTGGTACGAGCTTGCCACCTGGGGGTCGAACTCGGATATCTTGACATGTAATTCCAACCATCCAACCAGCTATCGTGACTTCTCTATATCTTAATATGTTTATATGATAAATGTATATAAAATGTAAATATTTTACTTAAATATAGTAATAAATTTTAATAATAAAAAATAAATATACCATAAAAATATTTCATTTAAAATATATCTGTATGTCGGCGTAGGGTAGGTCACATGAGGCAACTCGTTGTTAGATCCGTCTTGAGCCAAATCAGAAAACTGATCTAAATGAAGATCAGAATAGATGCCTTAAGAAATAAAATAGGCAAATTGAATAGTTTTAATATAGTTATTCTGTTGTTCAAAACACTACGCCATACCTTGACAAGTATATCTCAAAACCTCACTAGACCAAAGTATACCAATGCGTGCTGGCTCTAATGACCCACGAAACTGAGAGGTGGACTCATGCTTATACAGCGTGCTAAGGAATGAAATCTCCCCGATGTTTCTCTTCTAACGAAGACATTCGCACTAGAGCCAGAGTAAGACCCCTCCCCCCTCTCCCCCCACAAGATGGAGTGATGGCCTACACAACATCGCGGGAACTTAATAGTATAGTGCAGGTGGCAAAGGACGATTCTTTGTGGCAAAC
>JAGSMR010000031.1:3190000-3355000 GCA_029286605.1 Sericinus montela | reverse complement strand
TTTCTACCATAACTTCCGTTAATCTAAAACTTTACTTCTACTGCTAGGAAAAATTATTTATTTTTGCTAAAGGTACAGTCACGATAGCCGAGTGGTTGGGTGGTTGGAATATTCGAGTCGAGAGGCCCGAGTTCGGTCCCCAGATGGCAGGCTCGTACCAATGGATTTTTCAAAAACCTATGTAAGAACTATATCGTTGGCTTGGACATAAAGACGGCAACGGGCTCACCACGTTATCGAGAAAATATCTTCGGTGGAAGGTGGGTCGGAGGGACTTATTGTCTAGACTAGACCTGTGTCTACCCTATAAAATATTTTATTTTTTTATTTTTACTAAAGGTACCAACTTGTATGTTGGTATTTTATGTCAGTAATTAGTAAATTAAACTTTGTTGTTTTTTACACTTATTTGTTTACAAACATCCTTCGACATAAAGATGGCGACAGACTACCTATCACGTTGGCCAAAAATAAGCTCTGGTGAAATGTAGGTCGAAAGGACTAAATTTTGTAGACTTCTGGCTACCCCTATATTGGGAAATGCGTGAAAAAATGTAGGGCATCGAAGTATTTTAATTTAACAAGTAAAGTAGAGTTCCGGTCCTATTTTACCTACTATTGCCGCAGGAATGTTTAACGATGAATGGAAAGATAGTGGAATGAGGAGTAAGGGGGTAGTGTTTCGAGGTCATGGTCCAAATATGACGTCTAGAAATAGGGGTGCATGCGCAAAGTTCTACAGGCTCAAGGACATGGTATCAATCCATCGCAGTGGCGCGCCACCCATAGACACGGCCGCACGCGGGTCGATGCTCTCTTATGGTCAGTGCCAGAGACACATCCTGGTGAATACAAAACGGTCTATGTTTATATCTATTTTTTCAATTCATTATCATTATGCAAAAACAATTTCAATTACTCTAGCATTACCAAGGTTTACGGTTAGTATCATCAATAAATAGTACGTGTAGAAAAACTGCTACTATGTACGAGTAGCATTATAACTAATCTTGAATGTATATTCTATACACATAAAAAGTTTTATACTACATACATATACATACATAACGGCCTGTTAAATTCCACTGCAGGAAATAGGCCTCTCCCATAGGGAGGAAGTGCCATAATCGTCACGCTTAGCAAGCGGATTGGCGATCGCGGTACCAGGCCACTCGCACCTCAGACGCTGCTGCCCATCTTTGATCAGATTATTAAAAAAAAAGATTATTTTGGTCTGATAATTTTTTAGCAATGGTTATCCCGCCATCTATCGGTTGCCATAACGGTATTGAAGGCTGTTTCCCTTAGTCGCCTCTTACGACACCCACGGGAAGAAAGGGAGTGGCAATATTCTTACCACTCCCTTTCCGTCCGTTACCACACGGCATAGGATACACATCTTTTATATTGGATCTCGGAAGCGCCTCAAAGGAAAACAATATTTTCTAATCAGACAATATTTTACATTAATTCCAAGTTCATCCAGATAGGTGTCAACTCTGAAAAAATTCTTAGTATATGAATTATAAATTTGATTTTGTACAAATAAGTATATACAAAACATCAATAGTTTATTTAAAAAAAATTATATTAATATGCATTTTTGAATGCCCTTTTGTATTATTATATACGACGACCTTCGTGGACCAGTGGCATAAACACCGGTTCATGACACTGGTCCACGAAGAACATCATTCAAATTGTCGCCAACTCGAGGTCCCGGGTTCGATTCCCGGTGATACAAAAGCCAAATGGTGTAGGCGTTTGTAATATAAATATGTCGCTTGAAAGTGATTTTCTTTGATTTTTATTATTTGTGTCATGTAGAGACATTCAATGTTGTAAAGGTAGTGACGCTATGATTAAGTCTAGCTATTTGAATCAAGATTAAAAGAAGTAGTTTGAAGAGAGAGTTTTTATCGACCCAAGAGTAAAAAAGAGAGTTTCATTTGTGGTAAGTAGTCAAACCGAGGTACTGTGCGAGAGTTTTCTGTTGTTTCAGAATAACACATGAGGACGTGTGCTTCGTAGGATGGCCGTCTCGCAGAATCAAGATAAGGCAACAACTTTGGTTACAACGCCATCTATTAAAAGTCATCGGAAACGTCAAGTAGTGCGCTTGGGTAAGGTCGATACAGGAAGTGATAGAGCGGATTTGATTACTAGGTGTTGTCAAGGTCATTTGACTTCTGATATATAGTGTCTTCAGAATATTCTCGGGTCTTCAGTTACGAAACGGACGGCAGTGTGAACGGTCATCTTCCTGTATCGAACTTACTGCGTTTCCACCCATTTAGATCAGTTTTCTGATATGGCTCAAGACGGATTTAACAACGAGTTGCCTCAAGTGGCCTACCGCCGACAAATATAAATAATAAATAAATATATATATACGATTATAACTTTGTTTTGCTCCATTACGACATTTGATGACCTCCGTGGACGAGTGGCTTAAACACCGGTTAACAAGTTGTCGCTATCTCGAAGTCCCGGGTTTGATTCCCGGACGCGTCAATGTAGAAAAACCACTTTTTCTACATTGTCTCGGGTCTGGGTGCTCGTGGTGCCTTCGTTGTATCCGATTGCCATACCACAAATGCTTTAGTATCTTATATTGGGATCGGAGCCATGTATGTGATGTTGTTCCTATCTATATATGTATTTATTATTTATAAGGTGTTTATAATATATAATCAACATTCTTTACCAGTTGTATAAATGTAAATGAAAAGGAATGATAGGGTAAATAAAGACAAAGACCTCTGTGGACGAATGGCGTACGCCGGTTTCAAGATGTACCTTTTCTGGGGTCTCGTTGTTTGTGGTACTTTCGTTGTCTCCGATTCCATATCACAAGTTCTTTGGGTTCAGAGGAATATGTGATATTGTCCCTATGTGTGTATGAATTTATTTATAAAAAATAAATAAAAAGAGATATTAAGTATTTATAAATTCATGTGTTACTTATAACAATAATATTATTTTTACAATAATAGCAGAGAGAAATAGGTATAACCATTTTATTTAACTTTTATTTTTCAGTTGCAGTGAAAAGTTTTATTATGTTTCGCAAAAACACATCTGTAATATTAATGCAAATCTCGGTTGCATGTATTTTACTAGCCTAGAGGCACAAGAAGCCTCCATGTTGATATTAGAATAAAGATGTCGCAGAACCAAAAATGTTATATGCCGAAAGAGATTTGAGTCAACAAACTTTGATACCTGTTGACTTACGGCAATATTTCTATGAAAACGTATATACGTACGATATTCGTAGCCAAAAAAGTCACGAATATTTACTAACTTAACAGACTTATGGCAATAGATGGAAGTATTCGTACAATATCTACTCAAGAAATATAGGCTTCATTTCATCTTATTAAGATAATGCAAGAGTCGTATCAGTCTTATTACTTTAAATGAGATAATCTTGTACATCTAGAAATTTATAAATTGCTATCACGGAAAATACTCTTACAATATCGTAAATATTTTGGGTTTAGTATTTTATGTCAAGTTTGTCAAGATATCATCTCTTAGAAAACTTAAATTCTGTGAAAGAATTTGAAATCTTGTATAAGAGAAAAGATAATATCATAGTCACCATTTATTTGGATTTAGGTGATACTATCTTATCGTACATCCAGACCCGAGAAAAAGTAGAAAAAAGTGTCTTCTACATTGAACTGATCGGAAATCGATCTGGCACTTCAGAGCGGCACTGAAAACCGGTGTGTACGCCACTCGTCCACTGAAGCCACTCGTGGAAATTATGCAAAAACTTCACTCTCGTTAAAATACAACCAAAAATTGTTATTGTGACACCATATCGAATGATGTTTGAGACATGGGCACTTTATCCACGTGTGTGACGCACGCGATGTGAGGTACTCTCGTGGTTATTCTTCTGCAAGCGAGACTTGATTGCACGCGTAATCCGCCGTAAATAAGAGGCGCGTGCGCACTGCTGATTACATTAAAGCTCTACACGCACATTGCCGAGAATAGAGTCGCTAACAGAATAATTATTATTTCTATAGTTTACACAAAATGTTGACTGTTGTTTGCTTGCATGAGTAGAAACGTGAAAAAAGGGAATATGACGGGATTTTGAACAGGACTATGACGCGTGGTGAAAAATGCCTAAGATAATGTATTATTTAGATAAAGTAACTGTAGCATTACAGCTTCAGGTCTCTTAAGAATGTTGTGAACTGTACATAAAGTGATGAAACACTTAACATAAATTTTATACACACACGCTTCGCTTAAAGGGTAACTAGATTCCATAAATAATAACTACATTCTTGAAAAAAGAAATATCTTCACGGTATTCCCAATACTAGGGTAGTCAATGGTCCAGACAATTAAGTCCTTTCGACTCACATTTCACCAAAGACATATTTTAGAGACAAAATTACAGATAGTGAGCATGTCATCTTCTTTATGTTTAAGCTAACGATTTAAATCTTACATAAGTTTTGGGAAGTTTTGGTATTTTTGGGTAGCGTCTATCTACCACCAAGGGATCGAACTCGGGTCTCTTATCTTAAATTCCGATCACTCAACCACTCTGCTACTGTGCCTTTTTTTCTTTTTTTTTTCATTTGTTTTAGTAATTAAATACAATCATTATAGAAGATGGCAGTCACGATAGCCGAGTTGTTGGGTGGTCGGAATTTCGAGTCGAGAGACCCGAGTTCGATCCCCAGGTGGCAGTACCAATGAGTTTTTCAAAAACTTATGTACGAATTTCATCGTTGGCTTGGACATAAAGGCGGCGACGGGCTCACCACCTGTCACGTTGTCCCGAAAATATCTTCGGTGGAAGGTGGGTCAAAGGGACTTAATTGTCTAGACTTGACCTCTGTCTACCCCTGTATTGGGAATTGCGTGAAGATATTTTATTTATTTATTTATTATAGAAGATTAAAATACATACTAATGCAACTAAAAATTAAACCAAATTTTTCACTTATCTTAAGAATAAAACTTATATGTAATGTATGATATTTCTGTAAATATGTAAGTGTTAGTTCGAATAAAGTTTAATATTGGTGTTTAAGTCGCAGTGTAACAGGTCAGGAGTATATGGCGGATTACACATTATCTCAATTGTCTCTATTGTATATAGTCAAATTTTTGCGGAGAACTCTGAAGCATTATTCATGGTGGCGAAGGATCCTGATATCAGTGTACAGTTACTGCCCTTCCATCTTCTAGCACAATTGTCGCGAAATGACCTTTTCGACCTAAGGAGGCAATCATCTTTTTTCCTTAATTTCTATTTTCTTTACCTTAGTTAGCTGATCCTAAAAAAGAAACACCTACTGAAGATCATCTTTTGGTTTCTGGTTCATAGCAATACATCCCACTTCCATCAGATGTCGCTCTTGAAAGACGTTCCTCACGCAGATCATCACCGACATTACTACGCCCACGCTTAAACTTATTAAACCAAACTAAAAAAATAGGGATTCATTATTAAATGCAAATCGAAGTCTATCATCACTATGGTTGATTAAGGTTTCAATTTTAATTGAATTGAATTGAGGTCTTAATCAACCATAATCAATTAATTTTAATTGATTATGGTTGATTAAGACCTCAACGAAAATCGTGCACCAAAAATTTTTCCGGGTTATGTTATATTATTGTTATTTTAGGTGTAACTAGACTTTTGAAACATTATATTCTCAAAATTAAATGACAAACGAATACAATATATCACACAACAGAAATTCATATAGACAAAACTAAATGTAACCGTTTTCAAAATATATTCAATAAATATATGCAAGCGCACACCTTATTATAGCATTTTTGATACAAGTTAGGAGGGGAATACTTATAAATTTGTAAAAACACTTAATATAAATAAAAGAATACATAACAAACAAAGCTACCGACTCGATGAAGTCTATTGTTTATTGCAAATGCAAGTGTCGCGAGCGCGTGTCAAATCGCACCGCGCCCACGCGCACTGTGCCTGCACATCCCGAGTGTCTGTCACCAAATAGCAATTATTTAGACGTTCTATCTACATAATTAAAATAAATATTACAAAATGTTTACATTTTTTTAAATAAAAGGCAGTACCCGAAACACACATAAGTGGTCTGCGTGAGAATTAGTATCTATATAATATTTTATATGTATAAAATTTTATCTCATAAAATATTTGGCAAATCTACCGGAAGTTAACCAACCAGAAATTTAGGAAAATTTTTAAGTGGTTTTCCTATGATATTTTTTCGCTTTTGTAATTTTCAAGTCACGTTGTTGCTTACAATATCGCAATATCACAAATAACAACCACCAACTC
The DNA here is from genome assembly GCA_029286605.1 of Sericinus montela. Lineage (NCBI taxonomy): Eukaryota > Metazoa > Arthropoda > Insecta > Lepidoptera > Papilionidae > Sericinus > Sericinus montela. The sequence goes on along the minus strand of JAGSMR010000031.1, from coordinate 3,348,672 downwards.
CGTTTAAAAAATTTCTTCTTTTGAAAGAATACCTGCTGCTTCTTTACGTATGGCAGGCTATTCAGTACTATAACTTTTGATTGTTTCCAAAGCTTTGAGAAATTTAAGAATATAAGAATGTCTCAAACTCATATACGCATCGTTTCTAGCGGACCAACTTTTATTTTTTTTGCAGAATTGTCTTAAATCGGCAAAGAAAATGTAACTTTCCTCCAGCAAGAACAAGAAGAATCACTTCTTCAATTTTCTGTGCGGGATTCAGAAGTTCAGCAGTTGACACTAAGTTCAAAGGGTGGGCTGGGCAAACGGTGCTTAGTTTTGGAGTTTAGCTTGCACGCCATTATATATACCGGACATATTTGCAGCATTGTCATCCACGACCGGCAGACAAAAAGCAATTACATTAAAAAATCTCGACAAATTTAAAAAATGTTCTTAAACTACAAGTCAAGAAGTCACGATAGCTGTGTGGTTGGGTGGTCGGAATTCCGAGTCAAGAGACCCGAGTGACGGGATCCCTACCTGTCACGTTGTCCCGAAAATATTTGTTGGAAGGGAGGTCAAAGGGACTTAATTGTCTAGACTAGACCTCAGTCTACCCCTGTATTAGGAATTGAGTGAAGATATTTATTTTATTTATTTCATTTATAAATAAATATTTAGTTTTCCTCTAAAGACTCATATTTGTATTACTAGTCCTCTGGACCTATCTCTACCCCAGTATTGGGAATAGCGTGAAGATGTTTCTTTTTTTTTGTTTTGTAATATAAGTTATTATATATAGATATGGTGATAACAGCTCCAATAACCTTTAGTTTGTAATGGTTCAAAATGATTATAGAAATGTAGAAATAAGTTTGTTTAACAAAACACTGAAATTCTTAGTTCCTTGCCTTTTCCGTTAGTAAAAGCCGTTTGGATTATCAGTTGAGCAGTTTAGAAAAGGTAAAAAAGAAACAGGAAGTTTATTTTATGGTATTGTGGCGACATCTATGTCTCCACATTATTATTATTAATCGTATGACTTTTGGTTTGATCTATCGTTCCAATCATTATAAGATGCTAAGTTTCTTAATTCATTGGATGGCGTCATTTTCAAAAGTGAACAAGTCCGCCAGTTCGCCATCATATTTTATAAGAGGTCAAATGCGTATAATATGGTCGACGTCCTGCACCGCAGCTCCACACTCGCATGCAGGAGACTATCCACCCACATTTGTACATGTATTCTCGAGTTCCACCGCAGCCAGTCCTTAATCTATTAACTGGCACCAATCTTGTCTAGGTAGTGAAAATCCACATGGTTTTATTGCGGGGTGAATGGCGATTTCCTTGCTCGTAAGCGGGTTTTTGATCCATTCCTGAGACCATTCAACAACTGCATTGAAATTCGAGCTTATCAAATCTAGGGCAGTACTATAAGAAAAGTCACGATAGCCGAGTGGTTGGGTGGTCGGAATTTAGAGTCAAGAGACCCGAGTTCGATCCCCAGTTGGCAGTACCAATGAGTTTTTTCAAAAACTTATGTACAAATTTCATTGTTGGCTTGGACATAAAGACGGCGACGGGCTCACCACCTGTCACGTTGTCCCGAAAATATCTTCGGTGGAAGGTGGGTCAAAGGGACTTAATTGTCTAGACTAGACCTCTGTCTACCCCTGTATTGGGAATTGCGTGAAGATATATATTTATTTATTTACTATAAGATGGATGACGTTATTTTAGTCGCTGTTTTGGAGGGTCCGTATAATTCATTGGATGCAGGCAGGGCAGGGTTGGTTAAAATTTTCTTGGCTTCATAGGTAAGTGCTTGCTGCCTTCTTAGGTGAGGCGGTGCTATATGACTAAGGACGGGTAGCCACTGTATAGGGGTGTTTTTAAGAGTTCCCGAGGCGCATCTGATTGCTTGTCTTAGCTGTACATCCACTCGGTGCACGTGTGTGCTATTGAGCCAGACTGGCGCACAATATTCCGCTGTAGAGTATACCAAGCTGAGACAAGACGTTCGGAGCACATCGGCCTTCGCTCCTCAGGTAGTACCTGATAGCTTATGCAAGATGGTATTTCGGGTTTGAAGCTTTTTTCCCAGTTTGTCTAAATGAGAAGAACATCAAGAATAACACCTAGATATCTCGGCGTTGGATTGTACTTCAGAATTGGTCCGGCAAATTTGACTTTTGGTTGGTATTTTGCCTCCTTGTTGTAAAGATGGAATGCTGTATGTGTGAGCGTTCGTACACGACTATGGTTTTCTCCGAGGTAGACGATGAATTTCCGATTGCTTAGCATGATGTTAATTAGTCCTGCAAGTCTGCTACAAGGCACCACTTTCATAAGTTTATTGATTAATCCCTGTCTCCATACAGTGTCGTATGCTGCTGATAAATCTATGAAGACTGCGAGTGTTTATCTGCCTTCGTTGGAATCCAGCCTCCACGTAGGTTGTTAAGAATAATACTTGGTCAGTGCTGTTTCGACCCTTTCGGAAGCCCGCCTGCTCGACTGGGATTATTTTATCCACTGAACACTGAATTCGATTGTAAATAAGCCTTTCCAGAAGTTTGTATACGCAACCTAGGAGAAAAATAGGCCGATAACTCTTAGGGTCCTCAGCGGGTTTTCCGGGTTTTAGTGTTGCTATGATTTTTGAGCTGTTCATATCACACACTCACATTCACAAACAAACAAACACACACACACACACACACACATGACTGGTAACTTTGTGCTATAAATACCATAACTTTGATACCAGTCTCCTTTGCATTACTTTTATTATTGTTATTTTTTTTAATTTGTTTTTTTTACTATCTTTTTTTTTGTTGTATCTTTCACGTGTTTATGTAATATAGAAAGGGGAAGACACTGTATCCTGTAACACAGTTTTTAACTACCACAGGCTACAACAGAGTATCACATTATGTCATAATATATACTACGTGTGGAAAACAATAAACTTTATTCTTATTCTTATTATTCTTATATTTGGTGGGATTTTGTTGCACTGTAATATATTCGAATAGAAGCACTTGAGCCACCCTTTACACCTTGGACCCAGGTGTTTTAAGAATTCATTGTAGACTCCGTCGGGCCCGGCTGCCTTGCCAAGTGGCATTTGTTTTAGGGCTCGGGTTAATTCGTCCTGATTGATTGTCTCCACATTGGAAGCTCGCTAGTGGCGGATTCAGGAAACATATCGACGTCCTACATCGCGCTATCGAAGTTTGCACGATTACATGCATATATACGATTACCGATAGCGCATATTAGTGGAGGAGACGTCCACCCCAGGTCACGATCACCCGACCTGGCCGGTAGCTACCCTTTTCCTGCGGCACATCATCCGCTACAGTATTATTTACATTATATTGACAATGTTTTGCAAATAAAAATATGTATCTATGTGTCGGTACGTCGAATATTTTTGGAGTGGTAATTGTGATACGTCATATCCGCTCTGACGCAACACCGGGTTCGGTGCGATAAAAGAAGGTGGATGGCGAGCATTACAAAGGATTTACACGATACACCGTCTTGCTTCTCGGACGTGCGCCGCGTCTTCGGTGGAGTATCTTAGTTTAAGTTGTGTAATTAAGTGTTCTAAATCTGATAGCGATTATATTTCAGTAATTTGTTACAATATAGTCAAGTGCCAAAAGTGATTTTATTCTCCTCGCCCGATTACTCAAGCCTACTTAGACCCTACTTGCATTTTGGGACAACCGAACTTCCTTACAACATTTCCGAGAGACTTCATATACATATAAAACAATATGGTAAATAAATATATACTTAATAAATACCAGACATATAATGAAGACATGTAATAAACAAACATGCCGCCTTCTGCATTAGAGCTCGGAGCAGTCCACCTCGGAGTCGCCGGCGCAAAAGAAGTTTACAGTTCCATAAAAAAATTATTATTAAAAAATACGTTATATGAAGAACCATGAATAAAGCATTTCAAGCGTAAGTCCAACGCGGCAAATGCAGTAGTTACGTCAGGCAAAAGTTAAACGTTCCTGTTTTTATCAAAAAAGCTTATAAACGTAATGCATAGTGTATGAACGCATTTGTGTTGGATTATCAATCGTTATGACGTAATTTCAGAAGTGGCAAAAATTAGTTTCGCGGAAAACTCCCGGGCGGTTTGCGTCAACTTGCCACCTGTTGATCGACCAACTGCTGCCCTTGTGCAGTATCCACGGCCGGGGTCGTGGCGCGCGATCGATGTCACTGACGTATGGCCTCATTCATAAATGGGAAGGCAACCCCACCTCTTTACTTTCTACCTCCACGGTCCCCACACTCTGACATCGGTCTCTGTAAACCGGTGGAGAATTCATGAATGGCGCTTACACTAGTGTATGTGGAGTTTCCACTGTGACTACGTATGTATTTAAATGTCAACGGTGGTATTGAACTTGCTTACGTTTAGTGTGGAAGTGTGGAAAAAAGGAAATGCACTCAGAAAAAGGATTGCGTAAGTTTCTACGCACTTACAAGTAATGTTAACTATTATTACTACTGGCTTATATAAAAAAGTGTTGCAAATTTATTGCAAAAGTAATACTTTAGTATGGCGCGCCACGTAAAGTGTACATTTAATATTTATATTAAACTAGCTGCCCCTCGCGGCTTCGAACACTTAACGCAGAATCCTAATTATTTTTCTAAAATGGTAAATTCTAAATTTTTTTTCTGTAAAAAATGTTGTTTTTAATAAAAAAAAAAGTAGCCTATGTTACTTCTAATACCTCCAAGAATATATGCACAAAGTTTCATAATGATCGAATAAGTAGTTTTCGCGTGAAAGCGTAACAAACAAACTTACATTCACATTTATATTATTAATGGGGATGTACACTTTATGTGACGCACCATAAATTGAGGTCTGGAGTTATGCAATAACCTTTTAATACGAAATTCTTTATTAGCAACAATTTAAACAAGCATGGGTAAAATTAATTAAATACCGACGATCCGATAGCCTACTTGGTAGCGACCCTGCCTACTGTAACGTTTCGTCTTTCATATATATAAATATATCACATATAATATTTCTCATGACTCGCGCAACTTTTTCTTCAATCTTTCATTATGTTCTTTCTAAGGTTATGTCGTTTACCGGTTTTAGTGCGATCGTCATATTATATAGGACCCCCTTTACGTTGTTTCTTTAATAACCATGTTCTTTTAGACGTTACTTGGATGGATACAACAGTGGTAGAGCCACGCATCAGCTTTTGTTGTTGCATGCATGGGCCGGCTCGACCGGGGAAGTTCCACGACCTCACAGAATGTCGGCGTGAAGTAGAAGTATAACAAACTTCAACTTCTTCAAACGTATATATATATATATATATATATATATATATATATATATATATATATATATATATATATATATATATATATATATATATATATATATATATATAATATACTTACGACCAGACTTAATACATATTATAACCTAGTATTAACTAGTAAAAAGTTATTAGACATCTTTCAACGAATAGTTAATACGCTCGTGCGTCAAAAGAATTATTCCTAGGTAAGATTAGAGACAACTAGCGCCTGACGTCACGCCCCCACTAAACAGCCCTTACTACCCCCGGTCATAATTCATTACAGTTGATTATTAGTTTGATGCAAGTTTGCCGATTCCTGGAATATATTTTGACTATTTTGTATTTAAATGTCTAATTTTAATTTATAATCTTATTATGCCCTCTATCTTACGAACTTAAATCGCCATTATTGAAAAATATGTGTGGCGTTTTATTTAAGCACAAAGATAAGCTTCAAATTATTAATAATAATTATAAAATTGTTATTTATCTGTTTCATGCAATTGTTTCATTCACGAATAAATCTGTCTGTCTTTTGTGCTGTGATTTGCATAGTACTGTTGGCGTTGGCTCGTACCTACCTTTCGTGCCACGGATTTACACTTTTTGCGTATGGTGGCGTAAAAATAATCTACTCTCGCATCAGCGAACATCCTTAATGCGCTACACGATAAAGGCAGATCCAGTACCGTGAACGACCTTTTGTATTGAAAACGCCGAGCGTTGTACTGTTTTTGAGTGAAATTTAACGATAGGCTGATTGTGTGAGTGCAAGATGGATTGCTGTCGGCGCTTCAGAAAAAAGTGCCATTTAAGTGATGGAAAGAGTTTTTGGAGCTCTGTGGTGAATATCCGCATAGTATTTTCGACCGAATCGTTACCGATGATGAAACCAGGGTTGATAACTAAGATCCTGGGAGCAAGCAAGAGTCTAAAAAAGTTTAAAGTCATCCCATCCACTAGAAAACCATGGCCACAGTGTTTTGGGATTCTAAGGGAATCTCACCGATTGAATACAAAAAAAATCAAACTATTACTGTTGCATATAACGCAAACACCCTACGTAATTTAAAGAGAAAAGCCGCGGAGAGTTGACTGTGGGTGTATTGCTTCATCACGAGAACGCGCCGGTTCACAAAGGGCGCCTTTCCTAGGGTAAAGGGCGGATTGCGGATTTGAAGAAATCAATCATCCACCATCCATCCATAACACGGAACTAGTGATAACTTTCCGTTCCCCAGCCGCAAAAAATATTTTTCATTTTTCAAATAAAGAAGAAAAATATTCTTTACTCTCGTATTACACCCGTACATATTTAATAACAGCAGTCACCATCACTTTACTGTTGAATGTTAGTTACCACACGACGTTGGTCACCACTAAATAATAGGCTTTAAACGGATTATTATTATTAGTTTCCATGTCGTTTTATTAAAGAAAAATTACTGGGCCAATACTAGGATAGATAACAACAGAAACTTACTAAAGAACCAAAAATATAGTAATAAAACGTGTTCTATTTTATAAACTTTTTATAAAACTACGTTCAGTCTGTACTTTATTCTCAAACAGGAGTTGGGACATGTTATTCGTTATTATATAGGAAGAGGTCTAGACAATTAAGTCCCTTCGACCTACTTTCCACCGAAGACATTTTTTGGAACAACGTGACAGGTGGTGAGCCCGTCGCTGTCTTTATGTCCAAGCCAACGATATTAAATCGTACATTAGTTTTTGGAAAAACCCATTGGTAGGAGTATTCGGGATCGAATTCGGGTCTCTTGAATCGAATTCTGATCACCTCGGCTATCGTGACTCTTTTAGAAACTTTTTAAAAAGTAAAGTAAAAAAATGTAAAGTAAAAAACATCATCAATGAAAATTCCTTCATGTTAATTATTATTACTAGACATCTATACTCATATAATCAAATATTTCCAAAAAAAACGTTTCATTTATAATGTAAATATAAATATCTACGTAGCGTAGTAAATAGTTACGTTTTATCTTCGATTATAAAAATTCTATAAATGTAACAAAATAATGATATTGCTTTTTCAAGCATGACTTACGTCAGAGTTGTGATGATGAATCTCCGAAATTGTGTTTTGATTATAGTTGAAATTATAAGCGTAACAAGAGTGTGACGCGTTGTAGAAGACGTGACGAGTGCCAACATAAATGTTCACTGAACCATGCAATTTAACGTCACATCATGGTATTTCAACACGCGCTATCGGAATTTTACTCGCTTTACTAGTGCGCTACGTATGGATGTATCGCCTACAACACATATAAATTAGTTTATAGTATTCCCTTAACTCGTGCATGTGTGTACGAATTGTATCGTTGGCTTGGACATAAAGGCGGCGACGGGCTCACCACCTGTCACATCGTCCCAAAAAATCTCTTTAAAGGAAGGTGGGTCGAAAGGAGTTAATTGTCTAAACCACTGTCTACCCCAGTATTTTTTATTGATTTTATTTATTTAAACTTTTATGCACAAAGTACATGAAGGCGGACTTAATGCCTAAAGGCATTGTCTCCCATTCAACCATTAGGCTAAACAGAGATAAACAAGTAGGAGGCGGTGCAATAAACTAAACAAACTTCTCATATCATGTGTACATATATAGATTGGAAAAATAAATTGCACCACCTACCTTTTTGTCTGTGTCACATCTCTTTACGCCGTTGGTAGCCTGGAAGAGATCGCTATGTAGCGTTAAGTCCGCCAAATTGTACAATCTACTTACTTCAATGTTTAATTGTTTTCTTCAATTTTTTGTGGTGTACAATAAAAGCATTCATTCATTCATTCATTCATACTTCTATCTGTGGTGAAAAAGGTCTTGTGTGAATACCTCATGACATTATATCTATAGCCATTCTTGCAAGGACGTCCAGTCAGGCCGTCTCGAGTTGTTTCATAAACAACGTTATCTAGAGAACCCAAGTCATTATAAATATTAAATGCCCGAAGAAATTTTTAAAGAGAACATTAGGTTGTAATACAAAGAGAAAAAGCACTTCACACTTTAAAAATGGTACTTCCACAGATATATCGGTATAATTTATACAATAAAGTTGATCTTCAACTGTATTGTATAAATTTTACCGACATGGAGATATTGACATAATACAGAAAAAGTATTGCATTAAAATCGTCAAGGACTAATTCAAATGTTTTGTGGGAAGCAATATAACGAACGCCAACCTTGCGAGGTTAAATATAACATTAAATAGAAAAAGATTAATTAGAAATAATAACATTAAATAGAGAATAACCTGTTAGCCAAAACCTTCTACTAGAAACGGATGTAGGAAACATTGACGTACTTAGAAGCTAATCCAGGAATTATTAATTTTGACATAAAATTGTGTTGTATTCATTCGTATGTTGCTGCCAGTTTAATTAATTACTTTCTACATTTTTATAACAACATGACTTTTGCAAAAGGTTATAATTTGTCACTTATAACTACTTTCGCAATCTAAGAAATGAGACCAAGAAATTAATTTAATCATATTTCTAGGCCTAGGATGTTACTCGTAAATTATATCTACTGCAAAGTTGTACAAGATCTTAATGATTGAGAGCATGTGAATATTAATTAGAGTACATTTATCTTACAAACTCTATTTTAAAATAGAATAAGAATCGTCACCGAGCATCGCATTTGCGGTATTATTAGCGATGCCTTCAAAATCTAGCCAAACGCCGGGTCGGTTGTTATTTTAGAACAACTTTCTATGCAACTGCGCATCGTAACACTTAATGTTTAAAATGTGTCATGAATTTGTATTTACTTTTCTAATAGGATTGTTTTTTAGAGTCACGATAGCCGAGTGATTGGGTGGTCGGAATTTCGAGTCAAGAGACCCGAGGACGATCCCGTAGGCTCGTACAGAGGGTTTTTCAAAAACTTATGTACGAATTATATCGTTGGCTTGGTCATAAAGACGGTGACGGGCTAATCACCTGTCACGATGACCCTAAAATATCTTCGGTGGAAGTTGGGTCAAAGGGAATTAATTGTCTAGACTAGTCCTCTGTCAACCCCTGTATTGGGAATTGCGTGAAGATATTTTGTTTTATTTTTTTAATAGGAATTTTAATATAGATGTATTAAATCTCAAAAATGAAAAATGGCAATATTTTTTATAACATAAATAGTTTCTGCCAGCGACTTAATCGTTCGTCGTCGTTGGTCTCATTATATTCGAGGAAGCCTTTAATTTCCCGCAATAAAAATCCTATGTTTTAATCCAGATTATAAGTTTGTTTGCTTAGTCTCTGTGTGCGCTAAAATTCATTCAAATCCGTACAAAAGTGTGACGACCTAATAGCCTAGTTGGTAACCCAGACATCGTAGCCCAGGATTGCGGTTTTGAACCCCAATTTGCGATTTTGTTACGGATATTATACCATATATGTGTAGTAGTATTTATCTAGGTTTCATTTGTTTTAACCTTCAGACAGCAATAGGTTCACCATATGCCAATAAATAAATATTATGTCACCATGGCCCAAATAAGCTTTGGTGAAAGGTGGGTCGAAACGACTTAATTAATTTTAGCGTAACAATGTTGACATTAAGAAATTTGTACGTGAACACCTGTCAGCTACTGAAAGTTAAATTATAAAAATTTACCATCTATCATTACAGTCGTCTATATATATAATTGAATAGAAACTAAGAATTGCGAATATTTCAAAAACTAGCCACTAATCGTCGTCCACCCAATAATCGTTGATGCCGCTTGTATATGGATCGGACCGTGAGAAGCAAATATACTGAATATAATTGTTTGTTTAGACATTATAGACCTACTCACATTGACATGTAAACACTCCAAGCCTCAGGCCATGCACTTGTTAGCTGACACATGAGACATTTTCAATACGGTCTATGATGATTTGGCCACACGATGGCACTCCACGTCGTAACAAATCATACTAACTAATATATGATATAGCGTATTTTTTGCTGCACTTAGTGTTGGTGAATTTTTAAGATTTATTTATTTACATGAAAATGGAATAAACAGCTCAAGACGATAAACGTAATGATTCCACCAGATGCTTAGCTATTGACGGCCGACGAAATGTAAAAATCTCGAAGAGGTGAAACATACGCGCATTCGAAATAGACAACGGGTATTGAGGTAACGTTCCAAAATAGAACCCCGCCTCCGAAGTCCGAACCAAAAGTAGTCAAGTTAAATTTAGATAGTTCTCAGCAGGGACGTTTTCATCTCATGATTCACCTGTTGGAAACTCGATTGTTCGCATTTTACGTCAATCGCTTGCGTGGTGTTTACGAGCGCAGCGCGGGATCGTCAGCTGACAGCCAGGAATAGCCCTGACATCGCAGCCGCGCTATGCGGCGTGCGCCCGCGCGCCCGCAAATAGTCCGCTATAATTAGACGCCGGTGAAATCGTGGGTTTGTTATTTTTCTTTATCGTCTCCGTTTCATGATAATTGGGTTAGCGGCTGCATGTGGGCCTGATCAGGCGTCGGCGTGTCTCGTGCACGCAGCGCGGCCGGTGTACTGGCGCCCACCGCCTGCGAGCCATGGCCCACATGCCCTTCTTTATTCACTTTTGACATTACGCACTCTGTTATTACCACTCTGCTATGTGCCAAACTTTAAAACTTATGTATGTGCGTATCATGTAACTGAGCGACATTTAAAATGTTATCATATAATTTTTAATAGTATTTTAATAGTATTGACAAGCAAGTTGAGCAGTGAGCTTTGCACCAGACACCTCGCACTTTAAATCGAGCTACCCTTAATCGGTATGTTTCAGTTAATATTGGTGTCAGATACATGCTGTCAGAAATTGCGATTTTCATAGCTTTTGTTTAAGAATCGCCTTTTACAACTCCTACGAGATGAAATGGGAGATAGTTACCAAAACTCTCATATGCGAAATATTCATTAAGCATGTTTTAAAGCGAATGAAAAACAACTGTCGCTTACTTTATTAGCTTAAAAAAATAAGGCCGGGTCATAAAATAAAAGATTACACTAAATTAATACATTTTTCGAAACAATATATTATGTAAGAAATTGTAAAGGATTAAATTGCATATAGGTATCATTAAACACAAAGTTTGTTTTAATGTATCTGTGTAATTCTTGCTATGTAACATGTTTCTTATTAAACTTTTTGATTTCCATGTGACATCTTCTAAAACTTTATAGTGCTCAAAATATATTAACTTAAAGTCAGTTAAAGTTAAATTAATCGTCGTCTTGACGATAAATGACTTTATTATCGAATCTACCTAATCTAAACTTAATCGAATGACTTTGGAACTGGACTTTTGGAACAATGAAGTTAGTTGAATCTCGGGAATTGTATACACATATTATAACAGGAATAAACTTTATTACATTACACTTCTTAAATAATATACGGACGATTTGTAAAGAACAAAACAGAAAAGAAGAACATTCAAAGAAATCAATATTAAATACCAGAAAAATTACCGTGACTCGAAACTTTAAAAAGTTTTACAACTCACGAGAAGCGACTATTTTACATGAACTTTTAAACCCAAGCATAAAATAATGCTACTCTGACTTAAGCAGCATTATTATGCTGACTATTGTCAGAGGAGACAAAGCTGGTTTGAAGTATACTTCCATATTTTGTAAATAAAAATTTACAGTAAATTGCATTGATACTTAATTAATTAATATGTATACAGGTAACAGTAGACTTAAACAAAATTTAAAAAATGGTCATATTTATCTGTTTCTTCTTTAGAGCCTATCAAAAGTCCACTGCTGAAAATAGGCCTCAAAAAATTTTCACAAAGAACGGTCCCGAGCCAGTTGTAACCATAGATTCATCATTGAGTCATAAGTAACAAAAACATTTGACATTAAAATTGTCATATTTCTGACTTGTCGACGCAATAGCCTAGTTGGTAGTGACCCTGCCTTTGAAGCTTAAGGGTTAGAATCCCACTGGGGGTAAACATTTGTTTTATGCAGATGAATTTGTACACGAGTCACGTATGTATATATGAATATTTATCTATAGCAATATATATTTAAGTATGTTTTACAGTAAGCTTGGACATTAAGACGACGATAGGCTCACGACCGGTCACGTTGTCCCAAATAGCTTATTGGGACAATAGGACTTCATTGTCTAGAACTCTGTCTACCCCAGAAGAGTGTCGTCTGTCTTTCAGAAAAAAATGCCTGAAAATAACGTAGACAATTAATTTAAAAACATTTAATTATTTGACTTATTTACATGATTTGTATATTTGAATATTCTATGATAATTTCGACCGTTTTTACACGTTTTTTTCAATTACTTTTGTAGGTTTTCTATAAAAGTGATTTTTATGACAAATCCTATAGGAATACAACGCCGAATGTAACTCATGTCTTAGATATTTTAACAGACTTCTAAAATAAGAAAGAGTTTCTCAATTCTGTTCGATTATTACCTCATAATTCCGTCAATTCCTCAAATTTTATTTGCTTATATTATAAGTTAGGCTGTAATATCGCTATTATTGAGTTTCCATCCTGACATCGCCAAAAACAAATCAGTAAGTAGTGCTTATTAGTAACAAGTTTAACTAAGAAAGTCATTCTTTGCTTTTTTGTTGTTTTTGAATGTGGCAATTTCACAAAAAAGTTAATTTGTTTAACATTTCCCTATAAAACTTATAGGAGCAAGATAATACAGAATAAACACTACCGAACCGAGCAGTATGCAGCCGCAATCCAAAGCTTATAACCCAGATATTCGTCGTTGGGCGGCAGGGGATAGTGGGGAGACGCAGGGCGGCAAGGGCGGTGGGCGGGGCGGGTGGTGACGTCAGTGCGGGGGGGCATAGTGCCGCGCGATTGGCCGCCCTGCGCGCGCCGCTACCGAATATGGGACCGTGGCTCCATTGATAAAACTGCGGCGCGGCACGCGCGGCGCCAGTCCCCTTCGCACCGGCCGCGCGAGAGGCCGTCTTCACGCTGGCGTTGTTCGTAATACCGCTCGGCCCGTGGGCCGAGGAGCAGGTGGTGCCGGACGGCATGGGCACCGACGCGGAGCCTCCGATCGGCCCACACCTATTGTCCTTGTCGGACGCCCTCGGCTTCGATTACGCGGTAAAGCCGCCACCAGCACTCGCGAACAATGGAGCACCCGCTGATCTCAACACACCCGTCTCCACGTCTGATCTGCCAGCCTTCTTTCCAAATCTACTGGAGCCGCCACCAATTTCAGGTGGGCAACAACAGAATTTGCTGACGGCACCGATATTTGTAAAACGGAAACTACATTGATAAAGTTGTAAACAAACTTTTTATTTTTTTGTCACGTGTTAAATGACCCACGTTATAATAGGTCAAAGTGTCCTAAAGAAAAGTGATATTTTAAAGTTCGTTGGCCGTGTTTAGGAACGGAACTATATACAAATAAATGGAGCTTTTATTGTGAAACGCCCGTACCTATCTACTTCTGTAGCAATTAGTGTTTGATGTGATTTTTTGCGCAACAGAGTTTTATCTCGTGTTTAGCTTGTGTGACATGAGAAAAAATGGGACCTCGGTAAATATGCCTATTTCATAAAGACTACAAATCTCAATTTTTTTACATACTATGTAAAAATAAGGTTATATTAATGAATAGAAAGGTATTTTTGATAAAAAAAAAAATCTTATGCTGTCAAATATTTTTTATTTATCAAAATTTCTATTTAACTATTTAAATAAGAAATTTTTATTCATAATTCAATTTATGAATTTGAATAAGTAAAATAATTATTTAAATTATAATAAAAAATAATATAAGTTTAAATTAATGTGAGGGGAATTATGGCTAAAAGTATGATTAAACTCTGTTTGATGTCTCCAATGGTAGGATTGACCAAAATAAGTGTAGAACTGTGAACGCATGTCATACTTTTAAGGTGTTATTAACATATTGTGCCATTAATGTCGGTTACTAATACTAGCCTTCTTGATTAAATTATTATCTCTGTGACTTATTGTTTTTTATGAACTTTACGATTGTATGTGGTATTAACGACGCTGAATTGCTTGCCAAACCACACATTGTAAAATTTCAAATTAAAATTAATGTGGCCAATGTTTAAGCTCTAGCTTAATAAAAGGCAAATAGTTGGTTATAATGTTCGGTGGCCACTTACCAACGCCATGATATGAAGCTATCGGTTTCCGGCGAAACTTATCGCGTCGCCCTGCGCCTTCCGCCGGTCGACCTATGCAGGCAAAAAAAATCACACAAATAACCTATACAGATCAACTTAATTGAATTAAAAGTAAATCCAAACAATGTACATAAAATCCAGTTCACAAGATTTCTACCAAAATACTATATTTTTGTTATGCAACAGTGATTAAACGTTTTTGTTTAGCAGCGCATGATAAAACAATAGTAAATCATTAAAATTGTAACTTTTCCATTACAATTTGATTACCATTACAATAAATCTTTAAAGTTGCAACTGATTATCTAAATATTTATTAATAGGTATAACATTTTTAGATTTTTGATTAAATACTTATAAAGTATATAAAAAATAAATACATACATAGTTAGATAGGGACAACATAACACATATATGTGCCTGATGCCAAAGTAGCTAAAGTAATGCAATTGGAAACAACCATGGTACCACAAACACCTAGACCGGAAGCCATAGAGTGATTTTCTACATAGGAACGTCCGGGAATCGAAACCGCCACTCTTCCGCGGAGGTCGATAGACTGACTGAAAAACCTATTCCCTTATATTAATCTACTAGTATGTAAAAGGCTTTACCAGGCAGGCTAATAAAACATGATCAGCAGTACAACCAAGATTATTTAAGTGATAATAGCTTCTTTCAATTAGCTTTTTTCCTTTTATCTTTGAATTTATAACTATTACAGACATACATTACCCTTTTGTCGGCAAATATATAACTTTTCTTAAAAAATGGTTTAACACTGCGTAAAAGGAAATATTTAGGTAACGGTACTTTTTTGTGCGAACAAAATACAATACAGAATAGGTTACGGCGTAAATATATACAACGCCTTTGGTCCCATGGGTGTCGTATGAGGCGACTAAAGGAAAGCGTTGGAAACGCGATTGGCTTTCGACAGATAGCGAGATAACCCCTTCGAAAAATACCAGACCAAAACTCAGCAGACCGGTGACGGGCTGCAGCGTCTTTGGTATGATGCACATATTGTCTGCTACCGCGAGCGCCAATCCGCTCTCGAAGCGTGGCGATTATTGCAACAATCTAGTACTGAAGATACCTACATCTTGCAGTGGAATTTTACGGGCCGTTATGATGATGATTACCAAATTATTGATTGAAAAGACCCATTTAATATGTGATAGACACATTTAATATGTATGCGTTACAGTGTATATAAAAATATCTTCACGCCTATTCCAATACAGGGGTAGACAGAAGTCTAGACACTTGTCTTTTCGACCCATCTTCCACAGAAGATATTTTTGGAACAACGTGACAGGTGGTGAGCCCATCGCCATATTTATGTCTTATCCATGTAAATCGTACGTTACTTTTGAAAAATCCATTAGTAAGAGCGTGCCTCCTGCGGATCGAACTCTGGTCTTTTGACTAGAATTAGAAAAGATGTTTTTAAAACTTCAACTGACACGGGCGGGATTCGGACCCGCGACCTCTGCCGATCCGTGACAGCGCTCTTACCTCCGAGCCACCGTATCACACGCACCAGTAAATTAAAAGTAAATTAATAAAATTTCATTTTAAATCTGTATTCTCTTTATAATTATGCCTTGTTTTGGCATCGGCGCCATCTATTATCCCTTTTGCAAGTGACTATTTCACATTCTTGACTTTTTTATTACGCAATTTCATTGATTTTTACAGCATATTTCTTATGCTGAACTTTTATGTAATTAAATTATCACACCCAATTGTCACTTTTTTTTTTTTTGCACTTGCAAAAGGTATAATAGTGCATAATAATTGCATAAGTAGTGAAAAAGAGACTACAGATTTAAAATTTCAACTCATGTGTGTAAGACACGGTAGCTCGGAGGTAAGAGCGTTGCCACGGATCGACAGAGGTCGCGGGTTCGAATCCCGCCCGTGTCAGTTGAAATTTTAAAAACATTTTTTCTCTTTAATTTAATCACATAAAAGTTCAGCATAACAAATATGCTTTTAAAATCAATAAAATTGCGTAATAGAATTAGACATCCAAGAGCACTGCCATCATGACTCACGTTGCTGTGTTTCAGTGTACTAAGATATTACTTTCTTTATGTTATCGTCGATGGATTAACTGGTTAAATGCGTTAATTTGGCGTTTATTAAGATCTAGTACCTGGGTGATCAAGCTACTCTCGGTGAGAAATAAATGGTGCGATAATATATTTTTAATAATATTCTTTTATACGTAGCATGACGGACCGTGCCCGCCTCCAATCTTTCTTAAAGGAATATTTGAGTGTCATTTTTACTTTCACGTTAATTAAATTCTTGAAATACATGCAAATATAATGTCAACAAAAATGCCTTACACATATTTCGTGGCAAATTTTCTTTTAGAAGAAAAGGGCGAGCAGATTCTTACGCGTACATAACCATCGCATAAATTACAACAAATTTCGTGCTAAATGAATTACTAGATAAATAAATAAATATCTTCACGCAATTTTCAATATAGGGGTAGACAGTTAAGTCCCTTCGACCCACCTTCCACCGAAGATATTTTCGGGACAAAGTGACAGGTGGTGAGCCCGTCGACGAGTTTATGTCCAAGCAATCGATATAATTCGTACATAAGTTTTTGAAAAACCCATTGGTATGAGCCAGTCTCCTCGGGATCGAACTCGTGTCCCTTGGACTCGAAATTCCGACCACCCAACCACTCGGCCATCGTGACTTTTTTACTAGATCAATTTGATTATAGCTTGCGAATTTACAAATTATATAAATATTACATAAATTTAAATAAATACGAATTTACCTTCGCAATATGTATAACGTAATAATAAAATAACGTGATATTTTTGTAAGAGTTAAATTATATTATATTGCGTTTATTAGTTATGGTATAATCGGTAATAAATTGCAGCGTAGTGTCGTAATAATTTCCCGTGATTGTTGTACGAGGCGAGTAAAAGAAAAAGCCAAATGTCAATGACTACCGATAGATGGCGATAACCATCTCGAAAATACTAGATTAAAATGAAATGAACCGTTGATGAGCAGCGGTATAGCTAAGTAGCGATTATGGCAAGTTATCCTTATGGACATGGGGACACGAACATTCTGTTGCGGCTTTTACAGGACGTCAAGTGGCAAAACATTTAACGAATTATGTTGTAAAAAATTCAGAAAATATACATTATCTTAAATTACCCGTATCCCTTTTTTATTCAATAATAAATGCACTTTACAATTCTACACTTTTTGCAGGAACATTACCAGGCGATGAGTTATCGCTGGGCTGCTCTCCAAGGAGGCACAAACACGAGTCATCATTGTCGCCGGGTGCTCGCGCTGAGGATGCCAGCAACACGTCTAGCGCTAGTGCCTCGCTGTACGGGCCGCCGGTCAGTAAGCGTGCGCCTTCGCCGCCCTTGCAGTGGCTTCTGCCGCCTGGCCCTGGGCCAGGTGTCGACAAGTACTTTCAACACGAGTACGAGGAGCGTGTTGATCTTCTCCCCCCTGAATGCCAATCTTCTTATTGTCAAGCGCCGCAAACCTGCCCACAACCGCAGCAGTGCGAGTACCGCCCACCGCCGCAGCAGCAGCAGCCGCCTCAGCACTCGTGGGACACCCAGGAGTACGCCGCCGTGCCCCAACCTGCCCCGGGGCCCTCTGGCCTGCCTAAGCGAGAGCCCTATCCAAGTCCGGTCAGCGACCGACCCGTGCAGCTCGCCGAATACAACCCGTCCACAAGCAAGGGTCACGAGATCCTCTCACAGGTGTATCAGCAGAGTGCGCAACCACTGCGGCTAGTAGCTGTAAAGCCACGGAAGTATCCTAATCGGCCAAGTAAGACACCTGTGCATGAACGACCGTATGCGTGTCCAGTAGACGGGTGCGACAGACGCTTTTCACGCTCAGACGAGCTAACAAGGCATATTCGCATCCACACAGGCCAAAAACCGTTCCAATGTCGTATATGCATGCGCTCGTTCAGCAGATCAGATCATCTTACGACGCACGTGCGCACGCACACGGGAGAGAAGCCATTTGCGTGCGATGTATGCGGGCGCAAGTTCGCCCGTTCCGATGAGAAGAAGCGACATGCGAAAGTGCACTTGAAGCAGAGGTTGAAACGTGAGCGCAGCGGCCCGGCGCACGAGCCACTGTAGCGTCGCTGCGCTGCCTCACATGCACATTCCAGCGGAGACATCGCCTCCCATCCAGCCTCAAAATTTATGAATTTAGTTTGGCGTAAACTAAATTCATAAAATTTGACATTGAAGTTATTAAATAATTTCAACGATTAGATTTAAAGTAAAAAAGTTTGTCTTAAATACAGCTTTACTAACGAAATTTAAAATTTACTGAAATTTATATAATATACTTATATTTAACTTTTTATACATGTGCAAAGGAGTGTTTGAAATGATCGATTGAATCTATTTTACTTAGATAGAATAATTGGTGGATCTAGACTGGGAACAAGTGTATATACGAATCGGCATGAGGCCTAAAATGTGCCTGCCAACGTATACTTACGCAGAATTTTTCTTTGTAAAAACTTCTTGTTTCTATTTACTAATTTAGCGTGCGACAGATATATCTATGACCGTCATCGTCAGGGACATGGCATTAACACATATCTCGTGGTTTGACGATATTGTCGTTTTAATTGTGTAGCTTAAAAATATTGTTCAATTTTGTTGTGAGTGCATTAATATTGTAATAAGAAAGTGACAGAAACTGAGACTACATATGAAAATGTTAAGGACTGGTACAAAATTAACCATATAACCACTTGCCTTAAGTACCTAATAAAATTTTGTTTTTCCCCTCCTCCATTGTAGAGAACAATATATCATACGTGGTAAATCTTGTTTGACATACCTAATTATTTCAGTATTGTATTATATGTTTAATATTTGTATTCTTAACTATCGTGAAAGCGTGCCATTAATTTAACCTTGCCACGTGCCACGGCAGGTCCATTAAATAGGAACTAATAAGGTAATATGTAACTCGACTGCTAATTAAGTGATATCTACCTGTTATGAATACTTATAACTAAATTTCATTTTTATAATATCTAGTCGAAGTTGTGGACGTGTGAGAAGTCGACTAATTGTTTTTTCTATATATATCATTTACCAATTACTTTAAGTATTTTTATATAATTTTCGACAACTATAATTAGTCTTCCTTGCTCAATTGATTTTTTTAGCAAAAATTGCTCAATTCTGTTGAAAGTCTGTCTTAAAAGTCTTTACCCTAACTATCCTATATATATATTCGACCTTTTTTCTTTTTTTTTTAATAATCCTTTATCTCTCGGTGGCATATGCTTATAAGTTAAACGTATTATAAACTAATTTAATAAAGGTAATTTAACAATTAGGAATAAAATTATGATCTCTTAATCTTTATTATTTGAAATTGCCTTTGGAAATTTGGGCGTTTTATTTATAATACTCATAAGTTTTGTATAGATAAAATTAAATTTAATGTTATGTTGAATTATTACTACTGTGCTATGTAATATGGTACTGTGATTAATTTATTTATCGTTATAAGGTGACCGTTGAACTTTCACCAAAATTGTTGCTTATTCATATCAGTACTAATTTGAGCTTTGCAGCGTAATTCAAAATGGAAAACTAAAATCATACGAAATAGCATTTTCACGTTTCATTAATTTTTTAATCACGTTTCATTCAACTTTTAATATTAATTGACAACACTAACTAAATATAAACAAATTGTCTTTGTGAATGAGATACAGTTTTATCAGTGATATAAACACAACTGGGTGGATCTTTAGGTATGTCTATAAATTTAGTATATCTGACTATAATTATTTCTTATCCTCGCACCTGGAACTCTTTAAATCAGTTTTTTAATGAATCAGCAGTAATAGCAAAGGTTTTACTGCTTTGTCTTGCTCAAAGTTATAGCACAAAGTAAAGTAATTTTTTGCTGAACCCTACAATTGGTTTAAGGCGTATAAATGTAACATGGCAAAAACATCATAAGAGCCTTGCGCATACCTTTCAACATTCAGAGAAATGTGAAATATTCACCAGGAGAGGTAAATACAGAAATTGTTTGTTGCGTTTTACGCAATTTATTGTAACGGTGCAATGAGGATCATTTGAGTACCTAAAAAGTGAATATGAACTTTTCTATAGATACTACTTTTATAATTAAAATACATATACATATTGTAAAAAATTACGTCAATTTGTTGCTCTAAACGTTGAACGCTGGAAATTTTTTACTGACTAATACTGGTACCTACACTATAAGAATATGTACGTATTAACTATATTTTTACAATATTAACAGAGACAAAGTCTCTGATAGACAAAGCCAGGGTAGATAAGTATTTATAAAAGGTGACGATTTAAACGGAAAAGACTAAATTCTTGAATCATTTTAGATTATGTTGCCTCATTAACGTTTTATATCGTGTTTATATTTGGTTACTATTACTGCACCCGCGTTCAGTCAAGTCTATATTGTTGTACGTTACTTCTTTGTGTTGGGGTGCTGAGCATAATTAATTAGTATCTACTTTTAATGATACTGTCTAGAGCATAGTTATTTTTCAAATTCATTAATAATTATTTCATAGCGTTCACCTGAAAGTGGAATGTACACGAGTTTTGAGCACGACTGTATGTAAGCTGACGAGTGCATTTCTCCAGAGAAAAATGTTGTTGATGTTTTATTCATTAAAGCTAGTTATAAACCTAATTATAGGTATTGTTAAAATACACTAATGTTTACTAAATTCTATTTAATATATTTGTACATACACTCAGACTAAATTTGGATTTAATCTGTATATAAGAGAAAAAGAAATTTTTTATTTAATGTGAAATCACCTAAGGTGTGAAAATACAAATTGTTGAAAACTTCAACTTATGATGTTATAATTATTTTACCTTTAATCCTAAACCATCATATGTATTAAATAAGTGGAATAACCCTCAAATCAGGTAACGTCATCAGAAACAAAATGAGTCAGGAAAACCAAACATACAATACTAGTCATGAATTACCGACTTTAAAGAAGGAGGTTCTCAATTCGTTTGTTTGTTACGTCATATATCCGTCCTATGTAAACCGATTTTGAACATTCTTTTTTGATTTTAAGGTACTTCCACGTTGGAATCGCAAATAAATCAAGAAAATTCTAATTTTAAAAGCTTTTTCTGTATTTAGAAATAGACATAGACAAACTTTAATCGATATACACATTACAAAATTTAAAAACCATAATTATACAGAACATAGAAAAAGGAACATGAAAGCTAAGAACTCCACACTGTGGAAACAGTTATGTAGGGACCACCCTCGCGTCTATGGACGCCTCTATAAGTCCCACATCGGTAATGCCGAAACTGACCGACTCATCGACCACATGCAAATGGCTGCAGATTCCGTGCTACAGCAGATCCCATCCGCAGAGATCGTGGTACACGGCGACTTCAACGCCCTCCACGCCGAATGGCTACGATCTCAAACCACTGATCATGTGAGGAGATATGTTTTTGAATCTCTGCCGCCAGGTCTTTCAAAAACGAAATGCATAAGGGACCCTTATGAGTGCAATCATGTGTCTGCTCGTCTGTCGTTATTTTTTAATCTTACTTAAAGTTATGGGACATCGATATATAATGTCTAACTTCTTGTTAATGAAATAATAATAATAAAAAAATCAAAAAAAAAAATAATCGCTTCGTTAGCAAGATGTATAGGAGTTAAAAGTTGTAGTGTCGTGTGGTTATAATACAAGTTTACAACTAGTGCGTGTTGCCAGCATATTATGGAACCGAGACGTGGTATTTCACTGCTGGCCGAATGAGAAAGCTCAGAGTTGCTTAGCGTGCTATGGAAAGGGCCATGCTCGGTGTATATCTTCGTGATAGAATCGGCAACGAAGACATCCCGCAGCAGAATCAAGGTAACCGACATATGTATCTGTAAGGAACAGCACGCTAAAGTGGCAATGGGCCGGCCACGTAGCTCGACTAACTGATAACCGTTGGGTAAAAAAGATTCTAGAGTGGCAACCTCGTTTTGGTAAACGCAGTGAAGGACAACCCCGGACGAGATGGAGTAACGGCTTGCAAAATGTTGCGGGAAATCGATGGACGCAGGTGGTTGAGGACGGTTATTTGTGGAAAATTTTGAGGGAGGCCTTTTTTCAGCAGTGGACTGTTGATAATAATTAACCATCAACACCATGTTCAACCACAAGTCACTAATTTAAATATATAATCTGACCCATACACGGTTAGTGCTTACAAAATTATGATATTATAATGTAGATCATAAATAATAAAATACCAAAAAAAAATTAAGGGATCGTTTATCTTAGATAAACGTTGTTATAAATGGACTAGATGGAATAGGACTGAACGTAATGAAGCTTAGCAACATTACACACAATGTTCCTGATTTCTGCCCCAATTTACATATACATCTATGTTAATACATTATTGTAGCCCATCTCAAATTATTTTATATAACGTTGAACTTTGAGGCTAACTGGGCTAAATTATAGCCAATGCAAAGTTGGCATTCAAAGACATCTCTATGAACTGTAAAATGCCGACATGTTGCTGTCAAACATTTAGTGTAATCTGTGGCTAACGCTCTGCTAAAGCATTGTAACTAGATTTTTTTTTTTAAATTGACAACCAAGCGTATACACAAAAAAATAATCTTTATACCAATGCCCATACACCAAAAAATGCCCTGACTGACTGAGACAATGTATTTTTTTAAGTTACTTATACAATCTATAGTCACGATAGCCGAGTGATTGGGTGGTCGGAATTTCGAGTCAAAAGACCCGAGTTCGATCCCCAGGTGGCAGACTCGTACCAATGGGTTTTTCAAGAACTTATGTACGAATTACTTCGTTGGCTTGGGCATAAAGACGGCGACGGGCTCACCATCTGTCTCGTTGTCCCGAAAATATCTTCGGTGGAAGGTGGGTCGAAGGGACTTAATTGTTTATACTAGAGCTCTGACTACCCTTGTATTGGGAACTGCGTGAAAATTTATATTTATTTAATAATCAAAAGCAATCTTAGGCTCATATATACATAAAGCCGTATTTTCTTATTGTTATGAGTTGCAAAGGTAGGAAATTAGACATCTCAAACTATCATAAAAAAGTGTGTTTCGTGTCGAAACAACACGAAACAAAACAAAACACAACACGAATTTCGAATAAATTACAAAATTTCTGGTCCACTAATAAGTGAATAAGATTAAAAGAATGCCGCCGTTACTAGCCCCTAACGGAGAAACAAGTTTGGAATGTGAATATTCTAATTTTCCCATACTGGGGTAGACAAAGGTCTAGACAAAGACGTCCTTTCGAACCACTTTTCACCAAAGCTTTGTTGGGACAGCTTATTTGATCGCATTCATCTTAAAATATACAATAATATAAAACATACCTATCTAATACATTTCTTCTACTGTGTTACATTTACATTAAAATTTTTGATATGTCTGAAGATGAAGCATGTCAATTGTAAATAAATAGAATAATAAAATAATTGAAATCTTTACGCCATAAATATTTAACATATTAATTATATAGAAACTAAAAACCATTGCAGGAGTTGTAAGTTTAAGTAAAAAAAATTACATCGTACATGGTCATGGTCGTAAATCGTGATCTTAAAACTCGGACTTTTGATCGTATTCTTATTTAAAACCACGTTCTACTATTTATTTTTTCACTATTTCTTAGTAATCGATTAACATCATTTTTCCTAATATAAGAGTTGCTACTCAAAAGTTAGTGGAATATGAAAAAATTTTATTGACTGCTCCTTGAAAACAAATTGTAGGAATACATAAATGAAATGACCTTTAGTTATTTAGTTGCTAAGGCCGTATTTTACAAATCCGTTTAAGTAAAGCACGTTGTTTCCAAAGTTAAAGATACAAATTTACAGTTATGGGAACGAGCTTAATATGAATGAATATGGCGGAACTCGGGCTAGTTTTGATGCGTGTGGTGCAATGCCGGCACATGGTCGGATTGCTACGGCGTGCCGTCGCAGTGGTCGTCGGGCGAGGCGAGGTTGGGCTCGGACTCGGCGCGGCGCCGCAGCCCGTCCGCCTCGGGCGGCGCGCGCTCGCCCCCCGCTCCCGCCGCGCCCCCCGCGCCCGTCGCGCCCGTCGCGCTCCCCGCCCTCCCCGCGCCCGCCGCCTCTCCCGCGACCCCCGCGCCCGCCACGTTCGGCGCACTGCGACTCACGTCCACCTTCAAACATATATACACTACCTATAATGACCTTCCGACATTATAACAACTCCATACAGTGCAAATACTAAAAAATCATCACTAAACACCTTTCACATTCATTCAAACAGACATAGGTGACAACCTGTTAAGGCACGCTGTTGAACTAAGGCTTCTTCCGTAAGAGAGCACTTGCCATAATCGCGCCGCTTGCCTAGAGGATTGGCGATCGCAGTACCGGATATGGTGAACTTAAGACACTGTTGCCAGTCACCGTTCTGTTTTATTTTGATGATATTTTTCGAGGTGGTTGACCCGTCATCTGTCGGTGGTCCATGGTATTTTCGAGTCGCCTCCCAAAAAGTCTTTGATTTCCTTTTTATTATTTTACATTATATAATAGGTTGGGGAATAAGTCTTCCCATCTACATACTATATGTATGAACTTGCAATAAAATCTCTTTGGCTATACTTTTTGTATCTGGCTGGTTTTGGTATCATTAATTTATGATTAGATTAATTTATTATATTAATTTTTTTATCATTAGAGCCACGCATCAGCTTTTGTTGTTGCATCAATGGGCCGGCTCGACCGGGGAAGTACCACGACCTCACAGAATACAGGCGTGAAGTAGAAGATTTAACAAACTTCTGCGTTTCGTATGGTGAGTGCAGGTAACCGGAGGCCCACACACCCCGACCTCCAAAACATGGTAGCGGAAGAAAAAAATCTACCCCAGGGGGGTACCAGCACCACTGGTGCTGGAGAATCCCCCTCTGTGCACCCGCGCTCGGGCAACCAATCGCTGCCCGAGTGTGGATGCACAGGCTGACCCTCGTATTCTGGGGGGGGCAAAGTTCCGCTCTGTTCCCATTCTGTTCGAAGCAAACGAAGCAAAAAAACCTTCGGCTTAACGTGGATTTCTGCAATATCAGGGGACTCCATTTCAATCTTGATGCCGTCCACTACCATCTGGAGACGGCAAAGCCGGCCTTGCTCTTTCTTACCGAGACGCAGATATCTTCTCCGGCGGATACCTCTTATCTTTCCTACCCGGGGTACAAGCTAGAACATTCTTTTGAGCCTCGGGACGGAGTTTGTGTGTACGTCAGAGAGGATATATGTTCTCAACGCCTCGGCAGTCTTAAAGGTAGTCCTGTCCTCCCTTTGGCTACGCATAGACGGCGACGACCACCTTCGCGCCTATGGGTGCCTCTATAGGTCCCGCTGACCTCTCATCCGGACGGCTATGTGGTCTCCGTTGATGCCCCCATGGGTTCTTCGGACGACTGCCTGATCCGGAGTAAAGTGCCCATCATGTGCCCATCGCGGTCGCGATATGCAGGCCACCGCCGTGTGTGGCACTACAGGTCGGCGGATTGGGAAGGGATGCGGTCTTTCTTTGCATCCTACCCAAGGGGGCAGGTTTGCTTCTCGCTAGATAGTCCCGACGCCGTTACTAAATCCGTCGCCGATGTGGTGCTCCAAGGAATGGAACTCTTCATTCCTTCCTCTGTGGTGCCCATCGGTGGTAGATCAAGGCCTTGGTTTGAAGGCACCTGCAGAATGGCATCTCGCCAAAAGCAGCAGTGCTTCCGGGCCTGGGTTAAAGCATTGGCGTCTCGGAATTCAAAAACTAGCGTTTATAAGAAGGAGTATAACTCTGCCGCCAGGTCCTTCATAAGAGTAAATTGGAAGACAGCTTTGGTGCACCCGATCCCTAAGAAAGGCGATCGCTCAGATCCAGGTAACTACAGACCGATCGCCATCATCCTTGTTCTCCAAAATAATGGAGTCCATTATAAACTGCCAGCTCTTGAGGTACTTAGAGGAGCACCAGTTGATCAGTGACCGCCAGTACGGTTTCCGTCGGGGTCGCTCGGCTGGTGATCTTCTTGTGTACCTCACTCATCGAAGGGCGGAGGCAGTAGAGAGTAAGGGTGAGGCCCTGGCAGTTAGTTTGGACATTGCGAAAGCCTTTGATCGGGTATGGCACAAAGCGCTTCTCTCAAAGCTTCCGTCATATGGGCTTCCCGAGAAATTTTGCAATTGGGTCACTAGTTTTCTCACAGACCGGAGCATCAAGGTCGTAGTTGACGGTGCATGCTCGGACTCCAAGTTTGTGAACGCTGGTGTCCCACAAGGCTGTGTGCTATCGCCAACCCTGTTTCTTCTGCATATCAATGATTTGTTACAAATTAGTAACATTCATTGCTATGCAGATGCTCTTTATTCCGGCCGTGCCAATATTTCTCGGGAACACGTCGACGAGTACCGGAACAAACTTGTGTGTGAAGTCGAGATTTTGTTAGACAAAATCTCGGACTGGGGCCGACTAAATTTAGTCCTGTTCAACCCTAAAAAGACACAAGTTTGCGCGTTTACCGCAAAAAAGAAACCCTTCGTCGTATCTCCTCGTTTTGAGAGCATTCCCCTAGTTGCCTCAGCCAGCATAGGAATCCTTGGCGTCGACATATCGAGTAACGTTCAGTTTCTCGGTCATTTGGAAAGGAAGGCCAAATTGGCCTCTAAAAAGCTTGGCGTGGTCAGTAGAGCGCAACAGTACTTCATGCCGGCCCACCGCTTGCAACTTTATAAGGCGCAGGTTCGGCCGCACATGGAGTACTGTTCGCATCTCTGGGCGGGGGCACCCCAGTGTCAGCTCCTTCCATTTGACCGTATCCAAAGAAGAGCTGCTCGAATTGTCGACGACCATACTGTATCTCATCGGCTAGATCCCCTGGCTTTGCAAAGAGATGTTGCATCTCTTTGCATTTTCTATAAAATCTACTACGGGGAGTGCTCCGAGGAATTGTTCGGATTAATCCCAGTCGCTGAATTTCACCATCATACCTTACGGCATAACCAAAGATTTCATCAACACCACCTTGATGCTTGGCATTCCACCAAAATGCGTTTTTCGTGGAATTTTCTGCCACGCACTTGAACTTTGTGGAATGAGCTGCCGTCAGCGGTTTTTCCGGACCGATACGACTTAGGGACCTTCAAGAAAAGAGCCTATACCTTTCTCAAAGGCCGGCAACGCATCCGCTGTTTCTCCGGTATTGCAGATGTTCATGGGAGGCGGTAATCACATACCATCACGTGTGCTACCTGCTGGTTTGCCTCCCTCTTCTATAAAAAAAATTAAAAGTTTAAATTTCATATTCCAAATTCAAATTAGGAAAATTTATTGATTTTTTCGTAATGTCGAGATGACTGAATCTAATAAAGAAATTCTATGCATTTTAAAATTTTACTACAAAAAAGGTAAAATATCATCGCAAACCGCCAAAAAAATTTGCGATGTTTATGAACCTAGTGCAGTTTCTCTGAGAGTAGTACAAATTTGGTTTAAGCGTTTTCAATCCAGTAATTTCGATGTCAAAGATGCACGACGCTCTGGTCGCCCTATTACTGAAAAAATGGATGCCATTTATGAAAAAGTGGAGCAAGATCGGCATATCCGTAGTGACGACGTAGCTGAAGAACTGCGAATTAACCACAAAACAGTTTTGGCGCATTTGAAAACTGTGAACCTCATGGGCTCACTGAAAGAAACCTAAGGAACACTCATTTGTGATTCTTTATTACGACTTAATGAAACCGAACCATTTTTGAAGCTGATAACTGGTGACGAAAAGTGAATCGTACGTACGACAAGAACGTGCGAAAAAGGTCGTGGTCAAAGGCAGATCGGGCTTCACAGACGCGTGGCGAAATCAAATCAAATCAAATAATTTATTCATCGACATAAGAACATACATTCGATTATCGATAGTCATTTTTAATCTACCACCGTTTCGTAATGAGGTTCCTCTAACGGAGAAGAAACAGGCGAAAGAAACTCCGTAGGTATCCTCTTTTTTGGTCAACATTTTTTACAATATAATGCATTATGCAAATATAATGTGATATTTTCTAGAAATAGCTTGGGAGCGATCATCTCATTCCCAGGGGTTACTGTCTTAATATATTCATTTATATTGTAATAACCCTTCCTATAAAGCTTTTCTTTAATAAATTTCTTAAACCTGTTAATAGACAGGCTTTTCACATTTACCGGGACTTTGTTGTAGAAGCGTATACACCATAAGAACGAGTTACTTACTCAATGGAGTCTAGTAACCGGTGTTACAAGCTTGTGTTTGTTCCTAATATTTACATTATGTACATCAGAAGTCTTGCTAAAAGTATTATTGTTTTTATGCACATATATTAAATATTCATATATGTATTGAGAGGCAAGTGTTAAAATATTAATTTCTTTAAATTTCTCTCTAAGAGATGCTCGGGAATTTGGACAATATACAGCTCGTATGGCCTTCTTTTGTAAAACAAATACTGTTTCTACGTCAGCTGCATGACCCCATAGCAGAATACCATATGACATTATGCTATGGAAGTAACTAAAATAAACAAGTCTAGCCGTTTGTACATCAGTTAAGAGCCTTATTTTTCTTACAGTATGTGCTGCAGAGCTTGACCTACTCGGAAGTTGGGATATATGGGGGCCCCATTGAAGCCTCGCATCAAGTGTTATTCCGAGAAAAACAGTCCTATCCACAAAGCTCAACTCTTCCTCATTTATTAGTACATTGGTATCACACAAATGTTTAACATTAGGTGTTGAAAATTTTATAAATTTAGCCTTATTGATATTTAAATGTAAATTATTATTAATGTATGTCGTTTATAAATAAATATTACAGAGGTATCATCAGCAAATAATACTATATCGTGTTTATTCCCTAGTAAGGAAGGTAAATCATAAATATAAATGAGAAAAAGAAATGAACCGAGAATCGAGGCCTGCGGTACGCCCATAGCTACCGTCGATCGAAAGTAATACGCACTATTGATTGCCACTTTCTGAATTATATTAGATAAATAAGACTTAATTAGGTTAAGAGCCGTATTTCTGATACCATAATTGTGTAATTTCCTGACAAGTGTTTCATGATGAACGCAATCAAAAGCCTTAGACAGATCACAAAAGACACCCAAAGCATCCTGTGATCTCTCCAATGCCTCTCATATATGCTTAATTAGCTCAACACCAGCATCGGTTGTTCAGCGACCCCTTGTAAAACCAAACTGATTGCAGTGTAATAGTTTGTTTAAATTAAAATATCTTAATTGTTGAGCAAGAATAATTTTTTCAAAAATTTTACTAAACCCGGGTTAACTTGCAACAAGGTGATGCTGTGTGTGTGTGTGTGTGTTGTGGGATTGGAAGGATATTATTCATTATGACCTGTTACCACCAGGCAGGACCATCGATTCTGAACTCTACTGCGAACAACTGATGAGATTAAAGCAAGAAGTTGAGAGAAAGCGGACGGAATTAATCAACAGAAAGCCACTCAGCAAAAATTAAGACTTGGCTGGGAGGTGTTAATGCATCCGCCGGATAGTCCTGACCTTGCACCTTCAGATTTCCACCTGTTTCGACCTCTTCAGAATTCTTTAAGCAGTGTCAGGTTAACATCACGAAAGAACTGCAAAAACCAATTGTCGCGGTATTCAGAATCCCCAAAGCAAGTCAGAAGCCCTAAAATTTCTACAGCAATTGGATCATGTTCCTACCTAAAGATGGCAAAAATTATCGAACAAAATGGTACCTAAATGGTTTAGTGAAATGTAAATAAATTAACTATGTTAAAAAACGTCGAGAATTTCCTTAAAAATGCGAAGTAACTTTTTTCCCAACCTATTTATTTTATTATATACCTATTCCATAAGTTCCATAAGTATTTGTCAGATGATGATTCATACTAAATTGTATTACATTTGACTTGGATACATTGTTTGCTTCACACAAAAAATTAGAAAAGACCTTATAAACCCTTTGGTGGCCGCTTCAAATATTGACGTTAAAATCGGTTTTCATAATAATGCAGTTTTTAATTTGTATAATATGCAGGTTCATTCATAAAATGCGAGTAAAGTTTTCTCCCGTCCCTTGAACGCCTTGAAACGTCAGGATGATTGAATAAGATCCTACCAGATACCGCTACAGAACATCTATCGTGTTAAGTACGTCAACACGTTTCTTCACAAACATTCAACGTACATAGTTATAACAAATCGATTATGTTATTAAGAATATAATGTAGTTACAGTAAATAGGTAAAATTTCAAAATAAATAATAATATTGTAAAGAGATTAATGATTATAAATCAATGATATTATTATATAAGTAATTATGACTCTTTCGCAACATGTGTAAAACTATGTCCCAACTTTACTCTATTAGTTTGTTACAACTTTACGTCATTACAAATTCACGCTGCTCAAATGTGAAGTATTACTACAAGTTTTCAAGTGTTTTATTTGTCATTTGGTCTACATATGTCACGATCGCTTTGAGCTCTGCTTATTTAAAACTAAATATTACCAATTCAGTTTCAAGAAAGTTTTCCGCTTCCTGCTTGACTTGGGTGTTCATTTTGTCGTTGAGATAACAAACGCCATTTAAATCGATCGCACTGTTCGAGAATATCGCTGCCGCTCCCACGGAAGCGTCTACTAAAGGCTCGCTCTGTAATTTAAGTCAATATTACAATCAATATGATTAACCTTAAGAACGACCCAGGGTCAAAATGTCGCCTAATTTTACCATGTCGACAAATAAATATTTTATTAAAGAAAAAATGATCATTCATCCTCCTATAATCGCTATGCTTGAGAAGATTAGCGACAGCACTATGAAACTCTACACGCCTAACTCTCCTGTTCCATTTGTCTGCCTAATTTAGGTCTAATACTAAGCTATATACCAATTTCCGACAACGTTTGCAATAGCACCAACTGAATTTTATTAATAAGTGTCGATAGATAGGTAGTCACTCTGCTTTCGAACTAAAGGACCAAATGGACGCTCTATGAATACTAGCTTACCCGCAAAAATTGTTTTGCCATATAAAAAATAGGGGTTGATCGCAGAATGGTAAAAATTTAGGTATGTATTTTTTTTTTGAATGATTTATCACAAAAAATAACAAAAAACTTTGTCTGCAAAGTAAAAAGAAATCAGGGGTTTCCACCCTTTTCGGGTTATGAAATACATTTAGGGAAAATTAGATGTTGACCGATTCTCAGACCTACACGATATGCACACAAAATTTCGTGAGAATCGCTCACGCCATTTCGGAGGAGTTTGGCAACAAACACCGTAACACGAGAATTTTATATATTAGAATTATAATAGATATCATTATTCACCAATGATATTTTATATTATAAATATATTTTATCCCCATCTAATTCCTAACACGTCACATAACCTAACACGTGACATAAGTCACGATAGCCGAGTGGTTGGGTGGTCGGGATTTTGAGTAGAGAGACCCTAACTCGATCCCCAGGTGGCAGGCTCGTACCAATGGGTTTTTGAAAACTTATGTACGAATTATATCGTTGTCCCGAAAATGTCTTCGGTGGAAGGTGAGTGGAAGGTGGGTCGAAGGGTCTTAATTGTCTAGACTAGACGTGTGTCTACAACCCCTGTATTGGGAATTGCGAGAAGAAATTTATTTATTTATTTATTTATTATCCCATGTGTGTTAAGAATTAAATTAATAAATAAATTCCTAACACACATGGGATCCTACTTTGTGGCAGGATGACAATTTGTGATTGTTCAAATATAAATTCAAATTTAAAAATTAAATTCAAATATAAAATTCTGTAACGCGCCGACTTTGGCGGTTATGGTTATGGTTGGTGGTTTGGTTTCATATTACCACTACAAGGAAGATGCTTGAGTGGCCAGCTTGTACAGAAAAAATCATTACAGAATGACCCCCACCAAAGACGGGACGACATGCTTTGTACAGTGAAAAGTTGGAGATAGAACTGAAGATATTTAAAAAAGGACTAAGTTCTGTAGGACCTGGTAAAAGGTGTTATAATGATCATATATGACAGGTAATGTGGCAAACGTAAGGGGTTATATTTTATTGCTATTATATCAATAAATTAAGCCAGTATAAAATACGTACAACAACCACATCCTCTGGAATTTGGAACTTTAACTGAACTGGTTTCTTTGCAGGAGCAATTTCCACTTCTGGAGACTTACGAAGATATGGAATATCCTTACTAATATCTTTCGGTTCCCTGTAAAAACAAATATAAAAATTAAAATTAAATAGAGTTTTGAGTATTTATTATGTTTAATTTGCAGATACACTATTGTTTTAATCTAAAATTTCTTTGAAGAATGAAATACCTTTTTGGTGTAGTTTGATAGCTCTCATTTTTATCCATTTGATGTTGTGTAATTAGATCACAAGCCTTACCCAGTATGACAATAGATATTAACACCCTTACTGATATCAAGCTAAGGTATGCTATAAATATCAAAAACATTGCTGCAAACCTGAAAAAACACGACATATATTAGGAAAGAAAGACATCCTCCATACCATAAAAATATACAATAAATAAAAGAGAGACAACAATACATTATCAACATTATCAACTTCTACATCAGATGTAGGAGCATAAGTTATTCAATGTCTACACACAGAATTTATGGACAACAAAAATGCCGAACATAAATGGTACTATTACATACAAGTACGCACCCATCCACTTTGACAGCATGAACCAGAACTCTTGTGATAACAACCCCTAGAGGCAGTGGTATAAATCCCATTCTTCTAGCCACCAAATCTGAATGATCACTGAATGCATATTTTTGTCTTGTTTGTGCAACATCATATGCCAAGCTTACTGTGTACTCCCTGTAGACTCCATATGGAATTTCATTAAACCTTTTACAAAATGAAATACATTATTTAATATGAATTGAATTATTCCCACTTATATCATGTAGAATATAAATATCACAAATGAATTTATTTTATAATATTAAAATGGTAACACATTCACATTAGATGTTACAAATATTTTTCTAAAAATATAAACAGACTTTATAACACAAACCTAGTAATGAATGCATGCTTTACCCAGTCGATGATAACTTCAAATGTAAGCACTAGTACACAATCCGGAGCTAATATCCAGAATCGTTCTTCTCTCCACAAGTACTCTTTCATAGTTTGTAAAACAACAATGAAAAGCAGAACAGAAAGGTGGAGACGCTCTCTTACATCACTGCATGATACTTGAAACAAGTTGTTCTTATCAAATTTCTTGAAAACACTTCCTTTTAGTTCTACAAACTGTAATAAAAGTATTGTAAAGCTTCATATACCATACCATAATATAGAGCTATATTATCCCGTGTAGTCAGGATGTACTACTAGTTAAAAAATTTCATTAGATAAAAGTGAAGAAAATTTGATTCCTGGGTACAATTATAATTCTGTGTTAATGTTAATTCTGTCACTATTTTTTTTTATAGGGAAGGGAGGCAAACGAGCAGGTGGCTCACATGATGGTAAGTGATTACCGCCGCCCATGAACATCCGCAATACCAGAGGCACAGCAGATGCGTTGCCGGCCTTTGAGAAAGATCTTATATCTTGATAGGCTGCTAACCGCTGACGGCAGCACATTCCATAGAGTACAAGTGCGTGGCAGAAAATTCCGCGAAAAACGCACTGTGGTGGAATGACAAGCATCAAGATGGTGTTGATGGAATTTTTGACTATGCCGTAAGGTTCGATGGTGAAATTCAGCGACTGGGATTAATCCGAACAATTCCTCGGAGCACTCTCCATAGTAAATCTTGTAAAAAATGTAAAGAGATGCAATCTCTTCGCAATGCCAGGGAATCTAGCCTATCAGATAGAAACTATTTCACTACATATTTATTAGAATTCAAATAAGTGTAATAAAGCTTTACTTACATTATTTGACATCATAATTATCAGAAGGCTTTTGTTATTTGAGTTAAAAGCTACATTTAAAGTTGTAGCTTGAAATAACACCAATAAACTGTGGAGGACTGTTGAATGAGTTAAGATTAAATTAAATAAATAAATATCTTCAGGCAATTCCCAATACAGGGGTAGACAGAGGTCTAGACAATTAAGTCATTATGACCCACCTTACCCTGACTACACCGCTCGGCTATGAATGAGTTAAGGATTTACAATGTTTAAGACTTTTATGTTTGAAATAATAAAACCTCATGAAATCTGATTGACATTGAAAATTCTGGGTCATTGTCATTCTAGTAAGTACGTACCGAATAACTACTACTACTCTATCTAGGCAAACTCCCAAATGATAGGATATACAAGGGGAGGTCAAAAAGTTCGCATAATGAACTTCCTTCAAGTTGAGATTAAACACAAACATCTTTTCCTTCTCAATATATTCTCCTTTAAACCTAATACTTTTAAAGACCCCGCAAAATTTTTTTTATACTGTCAAAAAGAGTTATTTCTTGTATATTATTATTATTTATCTTCACGAACAATCCCTGACAGGGTAGCCAGAGAGAACAGATCGCCAAGTGTCACGATCCT
The DNA here is from genome assembly GCA_029286605.1 of Sericinus montela. NCBI lineage: Eukaryota > Metazoa > Arthropoda > Insecta > Lepidoptera > Papilionidae > Sericinus > Sericinus montela. Next base: position 3,313,393 of record JAGSMR010000031.1, on the reverse strand, counting down.
TACATACCTCTTTCGCTTCATTCAGATTCATCATTTTCTTTACACATCGAGGTATCCGAGTAGTCTTGACCCTCCCTGTCTTCGAGAAATTTGCTCACATGGTCGTCAAAAGTTAGCCTCGGCCTACCTCGACCCCTTTTAATATTAACTTTCGCGCTATATATTTTATTTCGCCATTCGGTCTTCGCTCATTGGCTCAAGGTGCCCAAACCATCGAAGCACGCCCTTATCCATTTTAGCGATAAGGTCATCTTTCAAACCTACCATTTCCTGAATCTCTTCGTTTCGCTTCCGGTCGGCCAAGGTAACGCATTTACCGAATAGGTCGCATCTCCACTGCATTTAACCTGCTTTTCTTCTTCTGGCATACCCAGGTTTCGCTGCCATATAACAAAGTCGGTAGCAGCACTGCGTTACGTATCACAAGGCGTGCATTTTTCACTACGCCTTGACTTTACGCAGTCAGGACACCGTTGACCTTGTTTCCTGAGCAGCGACACGCCTGTCCACATCTATATCACTTAATAAGCCCTTAGTACTAACTACTAATAACTAAATAATAATAACTTAATAAGCCCTTAGCAGTGGGCCATCCACACCATATCCCGGCAACAGTTCCCACAGGTTCTTCCATCCTCTTCCAGGTCTAATCTGCATTGTGCCTCTCAACACTTTACTTGCTACTAAGTAACTGGTCAAGCTGATCGGATACAGGCAGATATGAAGTCTAAACAATTAAGTCCCTTCGACCCACCTTCCATTGAACATATTTTCGGGACAACGTGATGAGTGTCGTGAAAAAGGTGCGCCTAACGAAAAAGACAGTTTTCCTCTTTTTTTCCTTTATGGCTTCTTTCAATCTTTCCCATAAAAAAGCATAGTACTGTCTTGTAACACCACATTCTTCATAATTGGCATAAAAATTCCTTTTTTATCGCAAAAGACATTTGCCTGGATCTTTTCGGCTGATTGTGCCTTTTTCTTCTTTGGCGGAGGTGCCTTTTTTATGCCACTGCATCAACTCTTGCGTTGACTCAGACTCAAAGTGATGCCCCAGCTTTCATCTCCAGTAACAATCCAGTCCAAAAATTCTTCCATTCTCTCTCCACAGAGCTCCAAAAAATGACGAGAACACTAGACACAGTGGCGTTTTAGAAGAAGCTTGAGCATTTTTGGAACCCATCTTACACTAACCTTAATCATTGCAAGATTATGATGTAGGATATTTAGTTGATATGCACACTCAAACCATTGCCACAAGTTGTTTCTTCTTAAGCTGGGCATCTTCCATACACCAATACAAGTTTTTCTAATTTTTGTACCATTTCCAGTGTGGTGGCCTCAATTGGCTGTCCAGAGCAGAGGTCGTCTTCAATAGACAGATTGGTAAGGAACTTAATATCAGCACGGTGATCAATTTTATCCATATTGGCTGACTTCTTCCCAGTTCAGTTGTTGGCAAGTTGATAACTCAAAAGTTAATGACACAGTTAAGTTAAAATTTGGTATATATACTCTTAATGAGTTAACTAGTGCCTGTCTGGACAAGAAAAGTAACCCCTCTTTCCGCGAACTTTTTAACAAACCCTTGTAGAATGACCTCCAAAACACAATGCTCTAAAATTTTGCAGGAAATTGATGATTGCAGCTGGCTGAAGATCATTCTTTATGGCAAAGTGGCCTATGTTCAGCAGTGGACACTTGACAGGCTGTAAAGAAGAATAAGAGGAAGAATTTTTGACATAAACATTTTATATTTTTATAGCTGTTGCGACATCATGAAATCTTCTTTCAATTAAAGTTAACTTCAACTTAGATCCGGATGAATGCTTTACTATATGTGTGGGTTTATATTATACATATATCTTAGTGCAACATCTGATGCAGTTTAATGCTTGTCATGTTCCTGTACCCACTTGTGAATAATAATTGCCTGATTCTTAACAAACAAAATATGTTAGAAAAGCATGTATTATAATTAGAATAAATATTTTTGTAATATTGTAAAAAAAAGTTATTTACACCTATTACCATAAAAGCTATTAAAAAGGATACATACATATGTCATTGCAAAAATTAAATGTGGAATGACACCAAGATGTTCACGCCTTCTATCTCTGGGTTCAGTAGCAGTCCAAAATAAAGCATCAATTGTGTCTTGACCAAAGGCAGAAAACAAGCGGTCTCCAACTTCCAACATGTTGTAAAAAATATACAATTTCATAACACTTTGACTTTTAACCAAGTGATACATCATATTTGTATCAATGTAACACATTAAAATACTACATATTAATAAAATAAAACCCTTCAGAACGTCACAGGTCTCCGCTGGTTTAAGTATAGTTTTACGGGAATGTGTAAAAAAGCTGAAATTATAAAAATCACTTTTCAGAATAACATTTTCATTAAATGACTATACTAAGAGAAACCACATCTTACCCAAAACATCTTCTAAATAGCCTATTAAAAAAAGACCAAAATGCCATTAAGAAACGTAGTGGCAAAAAAGTATAAACAAAGAGCAACGAATCGGCACATTGAAAAAAGCCATAAGCCATGAATTTTTCTAACTCTTGAGGTATTTTAATAAAAGAATACACTTTTTCTCTTCTTGCTGAAAATCTTTCCTCATCGTGTTCTAAAAGATATCCTCGCGTTAATTCTACATGCAAAAATGTAAACAACGATGCCGATTTGTCAGCAACATCTGGAAAATTAAAAAAAATATATTCTCATAACACTGTTTGTGTGTCGCAGACCTTCAAGCGTTTAAACTAGTTAAATTTGATGTAGCACCTTTATTTTTCGTCTCCTTTACAAGTTTTGTATCTGCAGTAATATCACAACTTTGCTGCACATTTGTCTTGCGACGTAATCTTTTAGTTTGTTCCTGCAAATCCTCATTTTTCAGGGTCATATTTATTAGAAAAAAAATTAAAAATCAATGTCATGAATACACGAAATGTTTAATTTTTTAGTCAACTTTTTAAATCTAATTTTATATACCTAGTCGCTAAAAATCATAAAAATAAAACATTCAAGAGTTTATTACTGCCAAAGAGTATATAATCATAATCACTGTCCTGACTCAGTCAAATATGTATTATCTGTGGACAAGACCACTACTCACACATTAGTGATTATGTGTATACTGTTAAGTGTTTATAATTATTCGCTACTACTCTACTCTACTCAAGTCTTGAGTGAAGAATTGATTAAAGAATTCATCCAAAAAACTAGACTGTTGTATTGTTTGTTGGATTATTTTAATTTTCTTCTGCATTGTATTTTTAAGGCAGATCTTTTTTTTACAAACTTCCGGGGAATTGACTATTTTACTGTAGCAAGGCAGGGACGCTTGCGATGCTACGTGCATTACACAAAATCAACTATAAAAGTTTGACAAAAACAAAATTATTGTTTGGCGTTTGTCGTAATGTGAAATTTTTGACAACATGTTTGATTATCAAAGTTCGGCAGTTGGCATCGCTTCTTAAATACCCTGATTTTAAATTTAATTTTTAATTTTATTAATAACTTACAAATTTGTATTTTTATACTGTCTCTTCTATATGTGTATCAAAAGTTACAAGCTAACGGTAGGTAAACAAATGCATTGTGTGATGTATAGTGAGCCTGTCGCCTTCTTTATGCGCAAGACAACGAAATAAATCGTACATAAGTTTTTGAAAAAACCCATTAGTACGGGCCATGGGGATCGAGCTCAGGTCTTTTGTCTCGAATTCCAATCACCCACAAACTTGGCTATCGTGACTTACATTATTACTTATTGAAGTGAAACTTCTTTAGAATCGTTGTGATGTCAAACCGGATGCAACGGAAAAAACGACAGGTAAGAGACACAGATGACAGTGAGAAGAAAGAATGAGACAGTAATATGCATACTATTTTATAAATAAACTTTGTAATTATCTTACCCTTGTTTCATCTCATTCTCTTGTCAATTTACTGAAGTTTCACTTCTATCGTGTGTGAATCGCACACATAATTTTTTTATTAAACATCATTGATGAAATAGATAATGTTTAATAATTAATTAAAGAGAAAAAGGTTTAAAATTTCAACTGACACAGGCTGGATCAGATCGGGATTCAGTTGTAATGTTAAACATTTTTTTTTCTCCTTAATTTTATAACAAAAAAGGACCATCAATAAAAAAAATAAGAATATATAAAAATATATCTTCACGCAATTCCCAATACAGGGGTAGACAGAGGTCCAGTCTAGACATTTAAGTCCCTTCGACCCACCTTCCACCGAAGATATTTTCGGGACAACGTGACAGGTGGTGAGTCCGTCGCCGTCTTTATGTCCAAGCCAACGATATAATTTGTACATAGGTTTTTTAGAAAAACCCATTGGTACAGCCACTTGAGGATCGAACTTGGGTCTCTTGACTTGAAATTCCGACCACCCAACCACTCGGCTATCGTGACTTAATATATAAAAAAATAAGAGACGTAAATATTGAATGTACAATCACAAAACATTCTGGAACGATATGAAACTGTTTTGTAATAGAAGATAATGAAAAAAAAAGTAAAAATTATACAGTGTTAGAAATGATTTTATTTATTTATTTATTTATCCTTTATTGAAACACCTTAAAGTAAGGGCTACAATGGGCGGACTTAATGCCTGATGGCATTCTCTACCAGTCAACCCTTGTAATGGTGAAAAGTTGATGGCAGGTACAACCCAAAGATTAAACATTATTTTTTTAATCTTTGAATAAAACTTTTTTTTTAATTTTAGGGGAAGTGTTTAGTATTTTAGTAAAGTTCAAGCGGTATTTCAAAAAAAGAGATAAATTTTTCCTTTAAACTTCTTTCTTTTATCATAATAAGACAATTCGTATCCCACTAGCTACTGACCGTTGTTTGCTCGCGTGGTTTATTACTAAAAAAGTAGCCTATGTCCGTCCAAGACTTCATAATATCCATATCAACATTTCATGACGTTAAACATACATTCAAACAGAAAAAGGAATGGACAGGCACACTTAGACGCTACTTTTTCTTTATATGGACAGGTAAGTATAAGTTTGGGATAACTTGACAGGTGGTGATCCTATCTCCGTTTTGGTGTAACTACACAATGTACTTACATAGATGTATATTAAGATAGATGAATACTCTAGAAACACATTCATATTCATCACACAAATGTTGGATGGCAAGCGGATTAGCGATCGTAGTAGCAGACCACTCGCACCACGGACGCCGCTGCTCATCTGCGGTCTGATCATTTTGGTCCGATATTTTAGAGATGGTTATCCGCCATCTATCGGTTTCCATAACGATATTCAAGGCTGTTTCCCTTAGTCGCCTCTTACGACACCCATGAAAGAAAGGGAGTGGCAATATTCTCACACCGATACCACACGGTATACCACACAGATTTGAAGCAAACAAAAGAAATTCTTAATACTATGAAAATAAAAACATTACTAAAAATAGAATACTTCTTCCTTAGAGGAACCTCATTACGAGACAGTGGTAAATAGAACAGTGGTATATAAAAAAAAAATACACATCGATAGACGATATTCTTGTTATGATTTATAAAAAATTTGATTTGATAATGTATGGTAATGAGGCCTTTGCTTATCCTTGTGTACAAATAAAAAATATCTTTAGTATTCGTTGCAGAGAGAGTGCACCTAAATACTTATTCCTTAAGCCTGTTCCACGAGTATTTAGAAATACGCAGTTTTACGAACTGGTTAATAATATATTTACTATTTTTTCAATTACATAGGCAAACAACATTGTGAATTAAAAACATTATTATGTTTAAAACAAAATAAACGAATAAAATATGATTAATAATAAATATGGTTGGAAGTAAATGACTTTTAATCGAAAAACATCCTACTTCATCGGTGTTAGGACAATCAGTTTTAAATAATTGAAAATATTTTAATAAAAGCTGACTTATAAATAAAAAATTTGTTCAATAAATTTAATTATCATATTGCTTTTTACATTCAGATGGTACACGTTCCTGAAAACATCGCTAGTATTTCGCTCCGCATCTCCAATTGCGAGTTTAGGTAAATTATTAAGTTTGTGTGAGTACACGCGTCTTTGATACTTCTAAATACTTGTAACGCGTTGAACGCGATATGAAACGTCCTAGCAAAAACTTCCAGACGGCATCATACGCTATCTTACTCATAACGCATATTACAAGCGGTTTTAATTCAATACATTCAAGATCCACCTGAACGTGAATGCTTAGGCATAAACTCACGCATAGATCGAACGCGTCTTTCACGACATCATTCGCTAGTTAATTGACTCAGGCGTTACTTTGCGGAAATTCATTGTAAATTTGTTATTGAAAAAGTTACTTCGCAACACTCCGCATTCTAACATAAAAAGGTATATGTTACCTGGTCCGAAGAGAAGAAGAGCACCAGCCTACCTCCCACAGATGCATGCACTAATTCCACTGTATGCACCACTACACTCAAACCAGGTAACATATGCCACCACCGAAAACGCGACACGTGTTTCGCCTCAAAACAAGGCATTATCAAGCGAGTAGACTCTACGATGAGCGACCGCAGATCTCTGCGCTCGCTTTTATACATTTCATAGTGCATGCAAAAAGAGTTTTTAAGATATTGCAATTAGGTCGATCGTGAATGCATAAGAATAAACTAACTCATAGATCGAACACCATCTTGAATACGTGTCTAAATTTCGCTCCGCGTCGCCGACTTTGAGTTTTAGTGGATTATTAAGTTGTGTGAGTATGAGTCAGTGCGTGTCGTTGAAATTTCTAAATACTTGAGACGCGTCGAACTCTATAATCTGTATTGAGTATCCAAACAAAAACTTATTCCAAAAAACCTGTTCCAGTAAATACGTCTCACCTTTAGTAATCGTATCACTGTCAGTGAATGACAATGACAAAGAGTGCACAAAATATACTTTCACAAAATAATCATAAATTAATACAAGTATTTTTTTTAATCTCCTCCTTGTCACTCTCGTGCCTGGCTTGATACTGGCTGAATTATATCAAGAGAAGCCATAAACCAAAAGAGAAATTGAAGAAGAATCATAAATTTGCTCTAATATTTAGAAGAAAAGGATAGGATCCAACCTACAAAAATACATGGAAAGCAGGACAGTAAACATCATTACCACAACCACAATCTATATGTCTTTAGACACTGACTATTTATAAAGAATAACGAAGGCAGTCAGAGAACCGATTAGTACAAAAATACATCAGAATCAAAATTACCTAACTATGTCGCGCCAGGTAGACTCCAACATAGCTCTCTTGATAAATGGATTAGGTCTTGTAGGTGAAGAAAATGACTTTTGCGATTTTACAATAGCTGACCAAAATTCAGTTGCAGAATCTCAAGGCATTACTCCTACTACTCCGTCTAACTTTAAGCCTGTGTTAGGTACGAATGTAACTTATGTTGTCGCATGTGTAATTATCAATGAGCAAAACGAATTATTAATGATGCAAGAAGCTAAGGAAAGTTGTGCAGGAAAGTGGTATTTACCTGCTGGACGTATGGAGAAAGGGGAAACTATTGTGCAAGCTACATGTAGAGAAGTATTAGAAGAAACTGGTTTAGAATGTGATCCAAAAACACTATTAACAGTAGAAACTGCAGGAGGCTCCTGGTACAGGTTTGTTTTAACTGCTGATATTCTAAGGGGGGAACTGAAAACACCTGCTAAAGCAGATCAAGAATCCTTGCAAGCTAAGTGGATTAGTAACCTTAATGAGATATCCTTGAGATCAAATGATATCTTGCATCTCATTGAAAAGGCTAAGCTTCATAAGCAAAGCCAACAAGGTCTGAAATGGCACAAAAACATATTGCCTGCATTGACACCTCATAACAAAAATTTGATGAGACTGGTGGTTATCATTAAGAAAAGAAGTACAAACAAAATGCATGTGTTGCTTAGTGAAAAAACTTCTATTCATTTCCCAACCTGCGAAATTAATCCTGCAAAAAGTGTTCACTCAACCTTGAGAAGATTTATGGTTGAAATGTTTGGAGCTGATGTAGCACAACATCGTCCTGTAGGCCTTCTTAATGTAGAGGCAGATCCATCTGCTGATGGTTGTTGTCTTAGTTTACTTGTTGTTTTTAGAGCTCCTCTTGAAGAGGTTCCAATAATTGGTAAGTGTGTATGGCATGAAATACCTCAAGAACTTGAAAACAAACTTATTCCAATGATAATAACAAAAAATTCTACTATTGAGTTACATGTTGTTCGATAGGTTTATGATTATGATTATTTGTCCATAAAAAGCACTCTATATGTCTTTAGATTATGAAAAAAGATAAAGGATATTGAATATATTTAGAAAATAATTAAAAAGTTCAATATTATCATAAATACTGTTGCCTGATTGTATTTCAGTAAACATAGTGTTGTTTCAAATCCCTTTAAATTTTTCAGTGTTATAAACATTTCATGAAATTAATTTATTTGACATGACACCAATCAGTAAAAGGCATTAAAGAAATTGATTATTGTTGTCTGATTGTACAGTAAGATTTTATGCAAAGCATAGACTTACATGTTGTTAATGTTACAAGTTAATAGGAGATGAACAACATTTTTATTACATTACCATTATGATATTATTGATATAACATATATATTTATAATATGTAATAAAAATATTAATATTACAACACTCATGTAAATATCTCCTCTCATGTTTTTGAGGGCATAGCAACACCTTAACATGAAAAATATACTGACTACATTACAAAGTCATGAATAATATTTATGGCATTTTATTAAAAGATAATTATAGTTTAGTATTGCACTATAAACTAATTCAGTACACCTTAAATATATACATTACAGTTGCATTAATGTATTACAGTCACTATAAAACTTATGGATTCAAAGTTAAATAGAAATTTAATATTACAGATAGAGATCTGAGATTTCACAGTAATAACTGAATAAGTTACTATGTATAATTGACCTTTGACACTAGAAATTAAATTCCTATAAAAGTAAGAGAAACTTAGTCTCCCGCACCACTGTTTTACCATAAAACATAACCCAAAAATTTCCTCCTATGCATGTACACAGTTCACTAAATAAATTATTACTAAAGAATAATTTATTACTAAAGAACTTAAAAAATTGCAACAATCCTGCCTGGGACTGACATACCATGGTGTGTTACATCACTTGAAATTTTAAATCTCTGGCTCAATCTTAAATACTCTATTTTTTGAAAACAAAAACTGAGCTGATATGTATTACCAATTGTGTAAAGAAACATATGTTATACAAGTTTTTCCACTCACTTTCTAAAAGATGTTACCAATCTTTTGAGCTTGTAGAAGAACAGTTTATGACACATCCATTGGGTTTATCATCGTCTTTAATAATTTTAATGGGATAAAGATCAGGGGATTTTAATGAATGTCTTAATTTAAATAAAATGTTCAAAATTTATCATAACATAATTCATAGATCATGTTTATTCACAATGTGAAAATATTTTAACTATATTAGTTATTTGTTATGGTTATGGTGATTAACAACCAATATTAACACACTATTCATATTCGTACATTATTCTTTATTTTATTATTTATATCTTCACGAAATATCCCATACTGGGGTAGGCAGAGATCTAGACAATGTCATTTTGACTCACTTTTCACCGAAGCGTATTTGGTAAAATGAACAGGTGGTGAGCCTATCGCCGATTATGTAGTTTATATCTTATATCATATGCAAATTATGCAATGGGAACATACCCATATTATGTGACCCATTTAGGGGGGGGGGGGAGCGGAGTCTTTGAAATACTACGGACAGTCATTGGAGCGAGGGGTGGATTGATGCTGGAAACATATTTCTTGAAGATGTATGACATGAATATTAATTTGATTTAACAGTAAATAATTGCTGTGTTAATAAATTAAGTTACTGTAAGTTACTATATAGCAATATGCTTACACAAATGTTGTTCTTTTTCATAATACATAATTCACTAGTAATTTAAGTAACCATGCAGTCTTATGCAATAAAGAGCTGTATGAGCCAAATTATTTATTTTTTTCAATTTTTGCCTGTGAAATGATTAAAAATCATAATTATAAAAAAAAGGAGAAGGGAGGGGCGTCTTGGCATGTACTGCGAGTGGTCACCGAGGGGAGGGAGGGGTCGAAAAAACTTTAAAAATAGGTCACGTAGTATGGGTATGTTCCCAATAATGCAGTGTAAGCATGCTTAGTTATTCTTCGATATCTTATGCATTTATTATTAAAATTACCTCTGAATGTGTTATACTTATAATACATACCATCTTTCACATTACCCAATAAGCTCTAATGAAATATGGTTTAAAAGGACTACCCTAATATTAGGAATGTGTGTAGAAAAGTATATACACATATATTTGTGTGTGTGTGTGCGTATAAATCCTTGACTATATGTAGTGACAGCAGCCTTCAAAGGTAAGGGATCCTGCTAGAGGCAAACATTTGTGTAATAAATATAAATGTTTTTATTTTAGTCACAGATGTTTATTTAAATATGTATCTATAATTACATATGTACGTAAATATATTGTATTTGTCTTGAACACTAATACGGCGATTGGCTCACCAAGTGTCACATTGTTTGATTAGGAAAAAATTACAATTTATTTTTACAAGACAAATACTTTAATGACTTAATTTTTTAATTCATTATTATTAACATCTTTTTAAGTATTTACTAATGAAATATGTACTTCTTTTGATATTAAAATTTTTATATTGGTAATCTATTTTGTATTAATAGCCGATCCTTTGCAACGTTCAATTTTGTAATATTCACTAGCCTTTGATCTGTCTGTAGACTGTTACATACAAAAAGATAACTTTGAGCCGTAGACAGAGAAGTCCTTATTTTGTTTTTATTTCCATATGATGTAGATTATTATGTCTGAATTGAATGTTGGTCACGCAAACATTGTTACATATGTGCCCGATAAATGTAATGTTCGACTACTGTTGAGTTCAAAACATGTTACAAGAGTTATGTTTTACAATGACCGGTCCTCGAGTCGCACCGTGAAAACAGGTGTTTGCGCCACTCGTCTTTTTTTTTATAGAAAAGGGAGGCAAACGAGTAGCTGGTTCACGCGATGGTAAGTGATTACCGCCGCCCATGAATACCCGCAATACCAGAGGCATAACAGATGCGTTGCCGGCCTTCGAGTGCCCCCCAGAGTAGAGTTGAGGAGGGGGAGGCGGGCCTCCGGTTACCTGCACTCACCAGACGAAACGCAGAAGTTTGTTACACTTCTACTTCACGCCGGTATACTGTGAGGTTGTGGTACTTCCCCGGTCGAGCCGGCCCATTCATGCAACAACAAAAGCTGATGCGTGGCTCTACCACTGTTATCTTTGTCAACTGTTAAATTTTAGTCTGGTATTTTTCGGAATGGTTATTCTGACATTTAAAAGGATTTTTCCTCAGTCGTCGCCAACTACAACACCCACAAGAATATAGGGGTATGGTATTGTTTGTGGTGGTACAGAACAAAATAATTTATGGCATCGATAATAGGATTAGCAATTGCTTTTGAATTAACCCAACCCAGAGGCCTCATATTTGCAAGTATGATATTTCCTATACTATAGGTAAATATAATACTTTTCGTTATTCAAGTTCATGGTATTTAAGCAATTAAGAAAGAAGTTTTGTTTTGTATAACATTTTTATTAAAGCGACATATGTAAAAAATTCGCTCTGACTAGAAAAATCCAATATGCAAAACTAGCTACCAAATAAATGTGTCGTTTATTTCATACACAAATTTATGTATTAAAAAAGTACTTGTATTTCAATTGTTCTCCTAAAGTGGAAATCTAAATATTCTCTAATCTAATGTTTCACGTAAAGATAGGTACTAGTCGATGCACATGATTAGGATATTTATTAGGTACTTTAGCGTATTTTGTTGCTATAATTTATCTCCAACTACAATTTGAAATTATAAACAATAGGTATTGTCTAATTCATAGTTATTAATTATTAAATTATTGATTAAAAAAATATAGGTACATTTTTAAAAAGTAATTCTAAATCCGTTTAGAATTTTTTTGACGTCGGAAATCAAAATACGACTATGAAGTCAAATTAGTGTCATATTTATGAACTTAATGTTACATTTACGTAATACATTTAAATAAACTGTGGTCTTCCAAACTTACAAAAGTTTCTTATGAAAATACGGTCTATAAGCCATAGTGACAAATTTTAATATTAAAACACTTAACCCTAATATTGCTAAACCTAAAAATGCTCTCTTGTGAAGACATTATTGTATACTCACCTAATTTCACATCTATGTACAATTGGTACAAAATTAAATAAAGCTTTATGTAAACTGCAATCGAGGTGCAAATAATTTTCTTTTAAAATAGATAATTTTAATTTATCATAATAATAAATAGAAATCTGTGTATAATTTAGTTAAGTTCATTTAAAGAAGAAAATTATTTTCGTAAGTAGGAATGGTTTTCCAAGTTTAAAAATAAATACATGTTTGTATCTATATTGCTATAACGGCACAAAATACTTGCAATACTTTATACATGCAGAAAACTGAAATCAAATTTAGACTGACGATGGTACACAATTTTACATGTGAATAAATAAAGAATACGGGCGCCACAGTCGACACCCCGACTAGTGGTATACTATTTAAAACCCACATTGAATATTTGCTTTAGTAGATTTTTACTGACAAGGACCTGTTTCCAATTATTCGGTCTACGAATCAAAAATGAAAAAACTATTTAAAAAAATACTATTCTAAAAGAACTATTTTGTCTTTATACAAAGGCATCATACGAATCATTGTTCTAATTATGTAATTTTCCATTGCGAAAGTACAATTGCATGTTTTAATTTCGCAATATTTCCTGTTAGAATAACAAGGTAATAAATATATATACATAAAAATAAAATTTATTCAGTATCGTTGAATTTGAATTGAAAGAAAAATCAATTAATACTTACATAAAAAAAACACTTTCTAGAAACACAATTTCTGCTTCTAGTATTGCTTTAATCATTTTCGCATGACGCCCATAAACCCGATGACAACTATAACGAACTCTATTCCTATAATCTTAAAACTGGTTATGTAATGTAGATATGAAGAGTATGAAGTTTTAATTCTTAGCAAAGCCATGCCTAGATGAGATTTGATAGATTTATTGAAGAAATTAATCTCGTTTCCTACTATCTCTAACGTTTTCAATATGTTTAATATTTAACTGCATCTTAAATATTTAGTCACTGCCTGCATTCACAACACTAAATACATAAGAAGAGAACAAATCATCAAGTCTTTGGTAACAGGGAGCAACAGAGTAAAAATAAACATTAGAAATGCAAATTTTAAGATAAAAAAATAAAATCTTTTTATCACTTTGTCGTGTTGAAAAAATTAAATTATTGAAACTTTGGGTCGATTTCATTAATTAGTTTTTCATGTACAACTTAAACAATTTAATTATCCTAGTTGTACGCCTTGTATCCATGAGTTAAGATCTGCTCCAGGACAATCTTGAATATTTTCAGAAGTCTCATTAGAGGCCAATAGTCGTCGGGCTGCTGCTTGACCAGACAAATATGCACCATGGACAGTTGAGTAAAAATTACTGTGAGTATGTTCACCGGCAAATAGCAACGTAGGCTGTAAACAAAAAGCAATATAATGGACACATAAAAATAGGAGACAAATTGTGATCCAAAATCGAGTGAAAAAAAAATCCGTAGTGGTATCGGTTTAAGAATACGCCTTTCTTCTCGTGGGTGTCGTAAAAGGCAACTAAGAGAAAAGTTTTGACAATGTCAATCGACCTTCCTGCCCTTTTCCGGGATGGAAGTGCCATTGGTTTCAATTCTACACAGGTGCAACGAGGGTTACGGCGTCCCCCCCAAGGTGACGCACACCAGATCATCCCTGGTGGTGTGGAATGCAGCGCGTAAAGCTGCGATGGGGACCGCCACCCATCACGCAAACAAATTGTGACTGGCGAAGTTATTCCTTTTGGCAGTTTATTCTTCTAATAATATATAGAATAGATATTGGTCTATAACTTGGATAACAGCTTCTGTCGCCAGCTTTGAATATAGGATAAATCAGAGACCTTTTAAATTCGCTAGAAAAGACAGCAGTTGAAAGCTAACAGCGATTTCAAAAAAAATTCGGCGGAACAAATTTTTAGATAAAAAAAAAATATATATAAATATCTTCACGCAATTCCCAATACAGGGATAGACAGAGGTCTAGTCAAGACAATCCCTTCGACCCACCTTCCACCGAAGATATTTTTGGGACAACGTAACAGGTGGTGAGCCCGTCGCCGTCTTAACTCGGGTCTCTTGACTCGAAATTGCGACCACCCCAACCACTCGGGTATTGTGACTCTTTTTCCAGAATATGATACATCACAGCACAACACTCGACACTAGGTAACATACACCGTCAACCATTTGCGTTAAGTAACTTAAGGATTAAATCAAAGTATCGGAACTGTGGGATTTATAGTGCCCTGATGTTTATTTCTTCTTCTTTCCTTTCCTTTACAGCCTATCAAGAATCCGCTGCTGAATATAGGCTTCCCTTAAATTTTCCACAAAGTACATCCAGTCCTGAACCACATACTTCCGATTGATTTGCTATTATTAATACAAAATTAGAAACTATTAGACATTCACTCACCTTTTTATCATGTACATTTCTAAATAATGGTTGTGCTATACTTTCAATATCACTTTGACTAGCACCTACAGCAATGGCTGTATATGATCCTCTTGTGTAAGGTTGTTTTTTCCAACTTGTGCTGAAACATATTTATCACTATAATATAAAAGCTGCCAAATTTCGAATAGAACCCTTAACGGGGTTTATTCCGCAATCTGTCACTAATTTTTCAATCCCTAGGATTTTGAGTAGTGCGAAATTCCTACGCCGATGTTGATGTCACCTTTTTGGGACAAAGTGACAGGTGGAAAGCCTATCACCATAGATGCATATTAAGATACACAAATATATATACATATATGACTCAAGTATAAACATTCATATTTATCTCAAACTTTTGCCCCTAGTGACTCAACCCACATCCTTGAGCTCCAAAGGCAGTATTCTACTACTACCAACTAGCCTGTCAGGTTGTTCCATTGTTATACAGTTTGGGGTTAATACATTTATTTAACCCGCTAATAGTTAGTTTGCACCTTTTCTGGGATTTTGTTGTAACAAAATATACATAAGTACATAAACTCCATAGAGTTTGGAGTCTATTAACCGCCATTACTAGTATATTTTTGATCCTAGTGTTTAAAATTGTTAATGTTACTATTCTTATTGAAATTATTTATGTTGTTATTAATGTAAGTGTGGTGAGGAGATTGGTACATTACAACAAAAAACACATACTTTAGCCTTGGGAATCGAATTTCGGTCACCCAACCACTAGGCTATTGCAACTAAAATAAACATTTCCTGTAACTGATATGGAGAACAATATTAATTATTGCCATGGAAGTGAAACAAATAAAAATATGTGGTCTTTGCTATTAATGTCTAAGGTCAAAGTCAGTTGAATTATCTTGACCATGGACTACCCCAGTATTTTTGAGAGTTACAATGGTAGTCATGGTTGCATGGTTGGTTTATCGGATTTCAAATTTGTAAGATTGACTTGGATAGAAACAGGTAACAGATTCACCTATTGTCCCATTGTCTAAAGATGCAGGTTAAAGGCTAAACTGTCCCGACCTCTGGACAATGGTACCTAACTCTACATGTATGAAAATATAAAAAAAATATGGTATTTGATTTATTTGTGTATTTATTTAAAAATATTATTTTGCAAGCCAAGCTATAAGAGAAGTTTTTGTCTCAGTGTTTGAATGAGCTGTTCTCAATTAATGCTTTTTTTAACCTGGATGCTAAGATTTGTAACTATGAAAAACACATCTAAATCCGTTCAATAGACTGTGAGTTATTCCCAAATAGATCATCCATTTTAACTTACCCTTACTACTGTATAATGACCCATACTAAAGAGAGCTCAAGTTACATCTTTTACATTAGTGAATTGATTTCAATAATTCCTGCACTAGTTTTTAAGTTGAAAAATAACACATTGCACAATGGAGGCAGAATCTAACCTTGAATAAAGAGACAAGAATTCTAATTCTAAAACTTATTGCTTTGGGCTCAGAAACATTCTAGAAACCTATTTCAGTTATTTTCTCTCAAATAGCTTCAATGTATGGATAAAACTTTTTTATTTTGTTTTATGAAATTTTATGTGGCAAGATTTTCCACATAAAATTTCTAATAATTATTAAACTATGATCACAACTAATCATATTCTCAGATAAAGTATAGATTGTATTAAGTAATAATAATTGCAATTAAATTAATTTGAATGAATAAATGAACTTTACTGACCAAACACACATTTGTGGCTCTGGTACAAAGGGATCATTCAGGAACTTCCGTAAAATCTTTGTGCATGTAATAGACACTTCATCCATCGAAAGTGTTTCCATATACTCAGCTTCCTTGCCTGATATCCAGCCCAGCAACAATGTCTCAGTTACTTTACTGAAAGAGTATATTTTTTTAAACCAAGATGATGCCATGTCTTCACAACTTGATGTACTTTCCCAAAGAAGCATTATTTCAGTGATATCTGGATTTAAAAATGGTCTTTCATATTCCAAAAATATCTTATCTACTGCACTAAACAGCAGCCTATCAATGGATTCAATTTTATATTGTGGTAATTGTGGTTCAAATAGAGTAATTGCATGTTCCTTTAAAACACCCAATGGGATAGTACATATGACATGATTTGCACAAAAAGTTTGTCCACTTTCACATATAACTTCAACACAATGTGGCAGTCTCTTCTTTAGCATTTGAGGTATATCAGTTAGTGGTACAGTAACTTCAGAGCCATTATTTTCCACTGGTATAGCTTTGGAAGTATCTTCAATGACTGTTTGATCTGAGTCTTCTGACTCCTCACCCACATCATCAAGACTCCTAGATAAATTATGATACTCAGAATCCCAAATAATTTTTTTCACTGGTTGATTAGTTATTATTTTATTAGCTGGTATATTTTTCATCATTGGATTCAAAATAGAACTGTAACCAGATGGTATCATAATATTTCCTCCTTGTAATTCTGTATAGCTACCTAATTCTAAGAGATCAATTTCATCCATAGTATTACATCCTGATATACAAGTTTCGCGTTTTAATAAACAATCGAATATAAGACGCCTTAGCTTTCTTTCCTCTGACGATGGAAGACGTTCAAGATAGATAGTTGCTTCCAGATTAATATGTTCCCCAACACTATGTATATCTGCAGGAGGGAGGTACTGGCATAGAAAATATTCCTCACAGCGCCTTAAAAAACACACATAAGCTTCATGTATTTCCTGCAGAACGCTAAAGGGCACTTGTTTACCATCTTCTGTAGCCGCTATAACCTTGTGTGGTTTAGGTATGTTAATGATGTTTACAAGACCATTGGCTGTGGCTATTTCAAAAATAGGGTTTCCTAAAACTCCATGAATCCAGTTTGCACCTAGTTCCACCTTATGATTTTTCATAGGTATTGATATAATTCTTCCTCCGATTCTTTTCCTTGCTTCTAATATGATAAAGTCATCCATGCCATTTTTAATAAAATAATTTGCGGCTGCGAGACCAGCCATACCACTACCAATGATTAAAACATTGCATCTGCGTGTTTTTACTTCACATTTTTCACTAGAATTTATATTTTCGTCGCCCATAATATTAAATTTATATTACAATATTAGCTTGCCACTGAGTTTTTGACGCTCAGCTGTTGGCAGGCATAACAATCTCTCCGCAGAGTAACTTTATCTTTTATTACTCTATACTCTTAAAGTATCAAAGAGCATTTGTCTGGTCCAAAGAGAATACGATCCACTAACATAGTGATTATATACTCTTTGATCACTAGTTCGGTGATCTGAGAGCTACCCTTAATATAGTTAGCGTCTTAACTTTAAGAGAAAACTATCAACACCAAAAATATTTAGGTTAGAATAATTGAAATTTTAGAGCTGCTTATACCGAATTCTTTTCACACCTAATCAAACAATATGAAAGATAAAAGACAGCCACAAGTATATTTAAGCTAAACTGGTTTTGGGTTGTTAAACATATTCAACTAAATGAATTTAATAATTATTAAAACAGAATTCGGTGCAAGCGTCCTTTAGTTAAATATATTCAACACCCCAAAATCAAGCTATTCCAAAGTGCGTTTACACTTATGACTGTTTTATAACAGGCACGTAAGGCTATGTTGTGTATTTGAAATGTCAAGTTAAACACAATTAGCTTATCATTACATTTTAGTAAGTTTCGGGTTTTTGCTTGTGACACAGTGAAGCAAAATTTTATTACAAAAACAAAGAAAATAGTGCATGTAACTGAGCGCGTGGCATTATTCTAACTTTTGGCATATTCAGGTGAAAGAGTTTTATTTGTTTGCGAGCGTAGCGAAATCTAGGCGATAAATTTAATTTTCTCATTATGTCTGAGCCGATTTTCATTTTCTTTGTTTGGACTCGAAAATGAGATTCAAGGTCCAATAATTTATTTATATATTAACATCAGAGAATTTATCGGAGAATCCATAATAAATTTGTAATTTCATAAAGTTAAATCACAACATTTGTAATGAGAGCGTTTAGTAGGCAGCGTTAAATAGATTGCACAGTGTGTTTAACTTGCACAATTAGCCAAACGAATTTATCGCCTTAAATATTTAGAAAAAAAATTTAAAAGCTTTATGTAAATTCAAATTATAAAAAAACAAATTGTAAAAGTAATTAAGGTGCAAGCGACCCTTAAATTATTTAAAAAATTGAATTATATACTTTACATTTACATGAATTTACTTATTTGAGACAGAATCTGGCATCTTATTGAAAGGCAAATAACAGTTTAAATGTACCATACTAACGAATGTAAATACATATATATCCGGGTAATATCTCACTAAGGATATAATGATATACCCTAAAACACATAATTAAAACTATTTTTCCTTAAATTATCTTTAAAATGGATAATTCATCACACATATAAATTTTTCTGTTGAATTAAAAGACGTAAACCAAATACGACGAGCCAAGGTCAAATTAATTCAGCAAACCAGTTTGTTTAATTTTTAAAAATCTACATGCGTAAATTTTAAATCTGTGTACGGACTCTCCTTCCCCACCAACGCGCATCCGAAGAGGGCTGATCAAGTTCAGTAGGAGCGGCCACCTCGGACCGGCCATGCCCCACAAACTTATGCTAGCCATGAAAGTTTCTTTTGGTTTATCGTCGGCATCCAAGCCACGATTTCTAAGCCCCACCGCCATGAAAAGCCGGGAACCCGTTCAGGAGATTGTCTACGTAACATAATAATCCAATTCCCATAGTACATTACTATCCTTATATCATAATATATTGGCTGTCAGCTAATGCTATTCGTATTCAAAATATTTTGTGATTGTTTGAATTCTGTAAATTTTTAAAAATTGGATTTTCTAAAGTTACATAATAATTGGATTTTCAGTAGGATTTTTTTTAAATGGGTAACACTGTTACTTTTATAAAATATATAAAAAAACATTGCTATTTCACAAGGTTGAGCCAATAAATTGGAATGTTTATTTGCAGTTGTTTGTCGAATCAGGCGAGCCTCTATTATATCCCTTCCCCCGCTACACTTGTCATTCGACTTATTGCTCTCTTTGTCTTTTCTATAAATTTGAAATAGGTTTATCTCTTTCTTTAGTGACCTTTGAATTTGCTGAATAATAACATACCTACCGTAAAATCTTTGTTTACTTCCCGACTTGTGTACTCGTAGCTCGTGGCAGTGTTTTTGTTATTGTGCGAAAATATAATCAGCCTAATTGTCATTCAAGTGCTTTTGAATTTGAAATAAAATTATTCACAAAAGTGATGTTGCCTATAAATTACGTAAGTTATGAAGATTAATAAACTGACTTTGGACTTGTAAACTTGTTTTGGATATTTTAAGTGCACAGATATTTTATCGTTGTTTAAATTATATTATGCCAGTTCTAGTTTATAGTTTTTATAAATATCGTTTTTATATTTTAAAAAATCAAGACGTAAATAAACAGTGATATACGACACGTGGGACATAGTGTGAAATAAAATCGATAAAGGACGTAAGCGTGCGCAAGTCTATCAACGAGACGATTCTACGTCAAGGTCATTCTACAAAAACACGTGCAATGTCGGATCCTATTTACACCCATGATTTTCTTCTGGAATCCGGTTTAGAAATAAAACAGGAGTCGCCGTTTGAGCTTGGACAAATGTCGGCGTCAGTGCCGATTCCACAGCGGCGCTCTGAGCTTGGTGACTACTGTTCTGATCTTGATATGTGCCTTCAGGATAATTTGGCAGGCTCTTATCATAGTGTGCCTAGTATGCAGTATACTAAATTAGCATTTGAGACAGATAATACATCTAAGATGGAAACATTTAAAATGGAAGATGATGATATATTTCAAGTAGACAAAGCTGACCTCATACTAGGTCCAACCCTTGCCGAATTGAATGCTAATCCAGACACCTTACTTGAGGATCTAAATTTTGATGATTTGCTCTTGCCAGAAGAGAATGAATATTGTATACAAATTGGAGGAGCAATCAGTGGATCTCGTCGTACAATAAGTACTTTTCAGAATACAAGTATTCAGCCTGCTGAAAGTCCTTGTAGTCCATACAGCCAAACACAGTTAGCTTTTTCTCCATCAAGTCAACATAGTTCAGCTTCTTCTAGCTTTGCACAACCAAATAATCAGCTATCTGAACTTTTGTTAAGAATGGATGGATATAGCAGTGAAATAGCACTTGGACAATCAGTACCAGCCTCTACCGTTTTGCCACCATTTCCTTCTGCTCTCAAAGCACAGCAGTCACAACTGTC
The DNA here is from genome assembly GCA_029286605.1 of Sericinus montela. Classification (NCBI taxonomy): domain Eukaryota; kingdom Metazoa; phylum Arthropoda; class Insecta; order Lepidoptera; family Papilionidae; genus Sericinus; species Sericinus montela. The sequence goes on along the minus strand of JAGSMR010000031.1, from coordinate 3,292,308 downwards.
ATCTTCTGCTCCAACACATCTTACTATGGAACAGGTCATTTATTTTTATAATAATGATAAATATACTTAATCCCAGAAGTTTATCCCAGGTTAGGCAACAGGTACAAAAAGCACAATAGCATAAGAAGTAGTTATCCTTTGTATAAACAGCTGGGGTCTACACAGCAAATATTTTATTGATTCAGGAAGATCCAATATTATTAGGAAACAAAAAAGTACATAATCTTTATTTATTTTTATGTTTCATAATAAAAGAAAAATTAAAAATGGTGAATAAATTTTCAATATAATTAGAATTATAAATTAGAAAAGTAATAAATTAGGATTTCTAAAAGTTATTGTTTCTGGAGTATGAAATGATTTAAAAGGAAATAAGAGAAGAGATGGAGAGAATGTGAGTAGGGGATTATCTTGACTTGATGTCAAAATCAATTATCACCATAATTTTATGGTATGATAAAATAATAATTATAAATATTGTTTAATATACTACATTGTTTAAGATTATTCATGTATACATAATAGACTGTTAAAGTCCTCTGCAGGTCATAGGCCTCTCCCATAAGGCAAGGTTTGTGATAATGGCCATGCCTGGCAATGGTAAGTGGATTGCCTATTACAGAATCAGACACTTTGCACTTTAGACGCTGCTGCCCGTCACCAGTCTGCTAAATTTGAAAGATATTTTCGGGACAACGTGACAGCCATTGGTACGCCAAAGCCATTGGTACGAGCCGCTGCTGGTACCGCTAAAGTATATCATATTGTTATATTATTTATATATTTATACACACATATATATATATATATATATATATATATATATATATATATATATATATATTATATTTTATTCTATTTCATTTTACCATTGGCATAAACATTGTGAAAAATACGCTGAAATAACTTAATTGTTCTACCCCAGTATTGGAAAAAATAAAAGCATAGCCCAATATACAAAATAATCAATACAGACACAATGCTTGGACATAAAGATGGCGACGGGCCCACCACCTGTCATATTGTCCCGAAAATTATCTTGGGTGCATTCACCACAATCAAGTCAAATGATATAAAATTAAAAAGAAAAATTTAATAATCTTCACATATTGCCTTTCAGATACAAATCTGTATTTTAAACATATATCAAATAATTTATTTATCTCAATAAAAGATTTGATATATGTTTAGAATTGTTTAATTCTTTTTTCACCTCATTGACGACCTGACAACCTCCGTGGTCGATTGGCGTAAACACCGGTTTTCAAGGTGTCATCTCAAGGTCCAGGGTTTGATTCTCGGTCAGGTCAATGTAGAGAAGCCACTTTTTCTACATTTTCTCGGGTCTGGGTTTATTGATGTGCCTTTGTTGTTTCCGATTCCCATATCAGAAGTGGGATATCTTGCATTGGGATCGGAGCAATGTATGTGATATTGTCCCTATATAGTCCATATATAGATATGTCCATATATAGATATGTATGTATGTATATACAATGAAAAATTATGTATAATTTACAAAGAAAAATAATGTCATTCATAGGGGTTACTATCATTAACATAGCCATTTATATTATAATAAACCTTCCTATAAAGTTTTTTAAAAAAATTCATGGCTAATTGGCAGATTTGCACATTTACTGAGATTTTGTTGTAGAAGCATGTACAGTGCCCCATGAATCGCAGAGTAAGCTTAGGTATAAGCTATTTTGTATTATGCACATAAATATTCTTATTAAAAATATTGATGTTTTCATGTAAGTATATTTTCATATATAAATAAAATTGGTGTCCATTTGTAATATTGAAATAACCGTTTTTTACTACATGTATATGAATATATATGGTACATACACCAAAATAACATTTTTTACAATTTTTGTTTGTCTGTGGGTCTGTCTGTCTGTCTGTTCCGGTTTATCTCTGAAACGGCTAGATGGATTTTAACAGGACTTTCACTGACAGATGGCTAATGTTATACTCAATACTCGATAATTTATTGCATTCTCAAGTGTGTACAGAAGTTCTTAAAATAACATGTTAGTATCAACATGAACCTGGATAGGGCACAGCAATTTCTTATACAATTTTTAAATCTTAAAACTAAATTTATATTATCAGCAAATACTAATAGTATATAATTAGAAAACAAAAAAAGCTATACCTATATCTCATTCTCGACTTAATTAATTACTACCTTATTATTAATGTAGTAATAAAACTATATTTCATTATTATTAAAACTAAAACAATAAAAATCTATTTCACACATATAATAATTATAAGGAGTAACATAGGCTACTTTTATTTTAGAAATATAATTAGGGTCCCGCATTAAGTTAAATTTCATATATACAGGTTAATTTTTTTTTTTAATTTTTCTTTAAATGATGCTCTTGATTCTAGACTATAAATAGCTAGTATGGCCCTTTTTTGCAAAATAAGTATTGTTTCTATGGAAATAACTAAAATAAATAATGATTGCTGTTCCTCCCAATCCTCACAATATATGCTGCAAAGCTTAGTTTACTAGCAAGTTGGGATATAAAACTTCTATGTGATATCTCAAAAGTGTTTAACATTAGGAGTTAAAGATTTATTGCCATTTAAGTGTAAATTGTTAGCATTAAACCAATGAATGACAGCATTATTTACCTCGTCAAGATGTGAAATTCGATTTTAAAAAAGATAAATATGTATAAATTAAAAACTATTTTTAATATAGATATGGCAGCGTCGTGAACCACGTAAACATCTACTTTCAACCAGCTCGTTAGCAGAAGCTGGATCAGCTTCATCTCTTTCGGGTAGTTTGCTCAGCCCTGGTAATGGTGATTTTTCTCAAGATGAAGAAGATAGAGATGCAGAATCTGATGAAGACAGTGACAGATATGAGGATTTCTCTTCTGATGGTAATACATGCTATTAAATAATAACATTGTAATTATTGATTTGAATTAATTTCATTCTTTAAAAATAAAGCACCATAGCTCACAGATAAATTAAAAATAATTGTGGCATGTCGTGACAATGCGAAACGTGGGTATAAGCGATATCCTTGTTACCGCAATTTGAATTGCTTTAAATTGGTGCGCAACCGTTGCAATCGTCTGTGCAAGGATGCAAAGAGACGCTATTTCGACGACACTTAACAATCTAAGCCCCACGAATGTATGGAGATTTTTAAAGCCTGTTGGTGTCGGCAAGACTTCCAATGCTGTGTGTAAGGATATTGATGTGAATGATCTTAATAACTACTTTTTCTCTTTCTTACGGCTCCATTGATCCTCACATCAAATCCCACACATTACATGTACTGGCTGACTTGCCGAGGCCATCCTGTTCTCCCTTTAGTTTTACCCAGGTTTCAGAGGAATGTATCAAGAAATCTGTACTTGCGATAACTTCTACTTCGGCTGATGCTGGCAATATGGCTACAAAATGATTGTTTTAATTCTATCCTCTGTCCTTCCTATTCTTACACACATTTAAAATTTTTCTCTCTCACAGCTCTTGTTCGTTTCCCTCAGTTAGTAAATAAGCACACATTCCTCTCACTAAAACTGCTTACCTACCTTGCTTTCCCACTTCCGACCTGTTTCGATTTTACCTTTTCTTTCTAAAGTTCTCGAGCATATAGTGCACACTTAACTTTCCTCCTTTCTTTCATCCTATTCAGTTTTGAGCCCTTTTCAACCTGGTTTTCAGGCCAGCCATAGCACTGTTATAGCTGTTCAAAATCGCCGATAAATTCGCTGGGCTATAGAAAATAAGCAGCTCGCTTTATTAGTTTTGCTTGATTTTTGAGTAACGGATTAAAACTACATATAAAAGATAATATTTTTATGCCGACAAGGACAGATTTAACATATAGCTCTATAATAGATATAGACAAAAAAAACATTATTATTTTTAGAATCCAATGATGAATGTTCCGAAAGCAAACATGCTCGTAATCACAGTAAAAAGGAAAGATATTTCTGGCAATATAATGTTCAAGCAAAAGGTCCCAAAGGTCAAAGATTGGTCTTAAAAAAGAAATCTGAAGATCCGCATGTTTTAAATTCAGTCACTGATCCTGTCTTCAGTCCCAGTTGCAGTGTCAGAGGCATCAAACACAGGTAATTTCTCTATTAACCTTTAATTATATCTATTACTCCATTACTCTATAATAGACATTTTTTTTTTATTTTCCATCCTAATACTGGGATAGTGACAAGTGGTGAGCCTGTTGCCGTCTTATAGACCTGTTAGTAGAACAATTTATTCTTAAGTTGCAAATAAACTAACTGATCTTCCCCTCCTATGGATCAAACGAAAATTTCCTTTGCAAAATACTAGGCTATTGTCTATCACACTGTCTATCATGTGTAATTAGCATGTTATAAATTTCACTTTTGTATGTACGATTTTTATCGTTGACTTGGACATAAAGACGGCGACGAGCTCACCACCTGTTTGTTATATTGTCCCAAAAAAAATGTCATCGATGAAAGGGGGTACGAAAGGACTTCATTGTCGGGACGTCTGTCAACCCCAGTATTGGGAATAGCGTGAAGGTATTTTTTATATTATATAATAAGGGAAAATATTTCTTATTAGAATTAATACATCTTCAGATTCTATTATAATTCTTTAAACTTTCCGTTTTTGTAAAATGATAATCTGTTTCAGTGGTAAAGCTAGAAAAGGCGATGGCAATGATTTGACACCAAATCCAAGGAAACTGTATTTGATTGGTTTGGAACTCGATAATTTAGGAAAAGTCATTAATGATATGATACCTGTGAGCGAGCTACCTTTCAATGTAAGGCCTAAAACAAGAAAAGAAAAAAATAAATTGGCCTCAAGAGCTTGCAGATTAAAGAAGAAAGCGCAACATGAAGCAAATAAATTAAAGTTGTTCGGTTTGCAGCAAGAGCACAGTAAGTTAGATGTAAATCATATACTTAGTTCTGGGTACATAGTATCAATGCAGACACAGTATCTATGTTAAATAATAATTTTATTTACATTATTTAGCCTTAGACTTGCATAAAATTTATATCTTGCTACAATAAGTGGCACGAAACTCTATCGCTGACCGTTATTGCTCAGAAGTCAAAATTAAGCACGTATTCAGGACTCGGACTAGGTAATCGAAATTCCGGTCAAGAGAACAGAGTTCGATCCCCAGGAGGTGGCCTGTACCAATGAGTTTTTTCAAAACTTTTGTAAAATTTCAAACTCCACCTGCCAAGTTGTCCCAAAATAAGCATCAGTGAAATTTGGTTTCAAAGAACGAAGGACTAAATTGTCTAGACATCTGGCTACCCCTGTATTGGGAAAGGCGTGAAGATATGTGCACCGATGTTTGAGTAATAACATCCAAATTCCCGTAGTTATTCCCTAAAAAGTTATCGTATGAGCAGAAGAAAGACAGGCAAGGAAATAATTATCGTATTGTATCGTATCTGCAATTTTTATTGTTGTTTTTTATTATTGGATATGTGAGAATGTTTTTGCCTTTTAGTTTATTGATATGAAATTATTGTAACTCATAACGGATATTCACTGATATATTACTCATTGATATATCTGGCACAGGGCTAGTCGCAAATTAGCATAGGCAGTGACAAAGATTAATTATTTACTGGCTACTTTATTTATTAAAGTTTCATCTATATATATTACATATCAAAGTACTGAAATATATATTTTCAGAACGTCTCCTAAATGGTATCACACAAATGAAACAAATACTGTGCAATAGAGTGACAAATCCAGAAAACAATGTGGATTGGTCTTCACATCTCAAGAATATAATTAACACAGCAACAGGTTTGTTTATCTTCTTTTATAAATTTAACCATTTATTTTTTTGCTGTTGTTACACATAGTTCAAATATTTATATAAAAACATTTTTACAGAGGTCAAAATAGCAGGAGACACTTCAGAGTTTGTCAATAAAATACTCGATAATGTCAAATCCGGACAAAATAATGGTGGAATAAATGACATCTAAATTTTAAACCAAGAAAATAGATTTATTAAAACAAAAGGCTGTTCTATGTACCTCCAAAGTTATTTAGAGACAAGTTTTTATGTATATCATATAAAAGGTAAAATGTCTAAGACAATTTTATTTTTGTATGGTTACTAATAGAATTAGTCATTAGAAGCTTCATAAGGCATCTACGACTTATGATAAAGAAATTCTCATATTTTTATCTTTATTGGATCATTAGATTGGTTCTTAGTCTATAAGTTATTTTATAACATGCATCTAGCAGCCAAAAAGATTTTACTTTTGGGTTTCTTATGTTTGAAGCATTTTGTCTTTCCTGTTCTTCTTTTCGAAATATTAAGTATATTTTTCATATATTAAACTTAAATATAAGTTGTATTACAGCTATATTATGTAAGTAATAAGGTTATTATACATTTAATAATTCGTGGGCGATAAAATACATACTTTTTATTAACTTTTTGACACATAAACCCACATTTTTCATACATAATATATGAGACTTTTTATAAAGTTTGATAATTTTAGAGGGTAAAATGAAATAGTTTTTAGAGTAGGTACTATCAAGTTTGGAATAGGGATAGAGAACTAGAATCCAACGCATATACTGGAAAAATAATAGAACTCACATATTTATAATTATTTTTATGTTATATGTTAAATTCATACTCTGAAATTAAGAAATGTAAAAAAGTATGTAATATTCCGGTATATAATAATAACAAGCACAGCAGTTCAACATACACTTTGAAGATATAACAGGACTGGCAAATATTAAATAGCCAGAATTATATTTTTAAAAAAAGGAATCGGTTTATTTAAAAATCCATCAATAATGGAAACAATTCTAGTCACCGAAGCAACAACGCCAGAAAACATCCTAACTTGTATTATAAATGCGAAATTAAGTTTGTTTGTTAGGCTGTACGTCTAAAACACAAAATTGATTTTAAAAATTCTTTCATTATAATTCAAAAAGCTATATAATCAGCGAGTATCGGCTATTATTTATCTTCTAAAATTAGAATAATGTAACCCAATATATATAAAATAGTTCATAAAAGTTACTATTCAACGTGCGCTGCCATTTTGTTATTTGTTAGAAAATTTAGATTAATATGGGAGATCCATTTGACAATTAATGAGGCGAAACGAAGTTCAAATAAGTAAATATTGGCGGACAGCTTACTATTCAATGAAGTATATCATCGGCTGTTTCCATTTGGTTTGAAAAATAAATATAATTATTATAATAATTGTATTTACTTTCTAAAGATAATGATTATAACTTATTATATACTTATTTACAGAAATTAAAAAGGGGAAGAGCTAGTTGTTTATAAAAGTTAAAGGAAACCATGATTTACGAGTTTTTTACTGGAATACTGTTTAGTATGTAAAAGATATAAAAAATGATTTCTGTAAAGTTTTCATAGTTTTTGCACTTTCTGTATTATCTATCAAGCGGTCTCGCAAGGATGCAAGTTTTTGTATTTTGTCTTTGTATATAGCATGCGCCATAATATTATGTGATATTATGTCTTAATATTACTCGAAACAACATAAATGTTTTAAAGTTTTGGCTATTATATTCAGTTGAATCATATTCGGAATAAAAACAGTAATCGTGAAATTTCGGAGGCCGATTTCAAAATCTGTCCCCCCAATTTTACAATAAAGTTGATTAAGATTTGACAGAAATTAAAAGCTCTTTTAGGTTCTGATTTTGGATAATAATCGCCTTGATAAATCAATTGATTTAAATACAAACAATTTTACAATATTATAAAATGATTATAATATTAATAATTTAGGTAGTTTCATCACGTAATTGTATTTTCTAGTATCTCTATAAATATTTAATAATATTTTTCTATATAATACTCCATAAAAAAGTACTTATATAGCACAGAGTATAAGTATTTTTCTATTGTATTCAGATACATTTTATCACTCAGCTGCATCCTTAAGTGTGTTATTAATCTACATATAGCAACTATTTATATTTAATAATTTATATAATAATGATCATATAAATGTGATAAATGGTACATTGATACTATTATTTTAAAGCTTTATAAAGAATGAAAGATTTATATGTGTAAAAGAAATCGGAAACTCACCGTCATATTATTCGAAAGCTGCAAATTTGAAATTTTTAAGCATATATGCGTGGTAAGGATTGAGATTTTGCAATTTTGAGGACAAACTTATTGGCAAGTAAATCGTTATAGTTTTTCTGTATAATGGTTCTACTTCAAAAATGTAAAATGAAGTTGTAATTTGTGTTTGTTTGTTTAGTCACATAACTATTCAATTAGCTCCTATAGTAGGAGTAGATAATTTCATCCATATGTTCCTTTGTATTTTGACTCAATTTTTTCCATAAATCTTAAAGCTTTTTAATTCCTGGCTTAAACTGAATTTGTTCGAGGTTCAGTTTATACACTACATTTAATTGTTAGTTATATGTTAGTTCGAGGTAAATCGTGCTCCTCCACCTAGTGCCCGGCTCTCGTGTTAGAAAAAGGGGTCGGCACACTAAAATTATCCGTAACAATTTTATGTGCTGTATTTACCACCAGCGCTCGGCGAGGATGGAAAATATCGCAAAGGAATCTAATTCTAAGCTGTTTGAAGTCCGCCAACTTGCACTATAGTAGCGTGGCTGACGTTCCCCTGTTTTTATCTCGCCAGGTTCTAACTGAACTTTTATCTACTTATATTTAAAAGTAAGATAAAGTTATACTTTAAAAAGTAAGATAATAGTTATCCATCAATTCCTCCACAAATTTTTATATTAATTTTGATGATAAATAAATTGATCATTATATGAAATACTTTACTTCACTTTTATTTTTAATGGCTGTTATTGCAGCAATAAGTATAATAGTTCTATTCATTTATATCTATCTATCTACTAAACTTAGAAGTGGAGCAATAATAAAGAAATATTGTTGTTATTCTTTTAAGTCTCTTCAAGCTAGAATTTATATAGGCTATGTAGGATTGGCGTAAGAATTCTTTTAAGAAATATAAATGTCGCGATTAAGGCTATTCGTATGAAATCTCAATGGCTAACAGCAGATGGCAATTCCTTATAATGGAATAGGACTATAATAGAATGGAGGAGGACTAGGTCTTCCACCTAGAGCGACCTAAATAGCCTACTCCAACGATACGTTAAAAGTATAAGTAAGTAAAGCAATAAATTGCATTAACTTTTCTTCACTAAATCTGCGTGTATATATATATATATATATATATATATATATATATATATATATATATATATATATATATATATATATATATATATATATATATATATATATGTATATATAATTGAATATAAAAACCATTGAATATAATATCTACTTATGATTGATTATTTGTTATATTTGTAAATTAGCTTTTTATTACAGAAATGAGTTATTTATAGCAAAAATTTTGCAACATGATTCCCTTTTTTTACTGCATTTTATGCATTATTTCATTTACAAGTTTCTTCATAGGGGTAACAGACATTAATTATTGATTGGTGATTGACGATATATTAACCCAATAAAAAAGCTTCAACATTTGGGGGTCATAATTTTTCCAATTGTAATTTTTATTCTTTTATGAGTTTTGAGGTTAATATTTCAATTACATTTTTGGTAGTAAGCAAGCGATGAATATACCTATATCACAGCAAGTTTTACATGATGCATGCCAATAGCCCTAAAACAATAATGATTGTAATTTAAACAGTTAAAATTATTTAATTAGCTTCACATTTAGAATATAGTATATCACCCCTATTATATGACATAAAGCTAAGATTTATGTGTAATAATATACTTATTATATGTGACATGGTTAAGAGTTTTAGAATTTACTTATTTCAAAGTTTAATAAATCTAAATGGCATATAATTTGTTTTAAAAGATGTATAACTAAAAGCCTCTAAACAGTACAATATTTGGTTTAATTTATTATGAATGTGTACATTTCTCAAACAAGTAGATGTGAATGGATAAATTTTCCCATTTACAAATCGATTTAGTTTTTTTTAACCAAATAACTGGTCTGCGATTTAATAGGCTGTGCTAATTTCTATAAATATGATTTTTATTTTAATGTTTTGTTGAATTTATGTAAAATATATTTTTAAGTAATATTGTGTTACAATTGTATTGATGTTAATTAAAGGTTTTAAGATACTTTTTATTTTTTTATTTTTACTATTAATTTAATTGATCTAGAGTGATACAAAATATTGATATAAGAACATTTAACGCCGTGCTATAAAAGCCTGTGACTCGGCTTGAAAATCTCAATGGTTACTACTGACACATGTTAGGGTAACTATCTAGAAAAATACCAAAACAAATTAAGTAACTGGTGATGGGGGGAGCGTCCGAGACTCGAGATGCTTGATATTTTGTATCGCCAGTCTGATATACATATATTTATCAATTTTCTTTTTTCAGCGCGTATGATGCGTATGGGTAAACAGGCCGCCTTCAAAGACGTTTAAAAGTGAAGCTCCTTTTTCTGATCACATATATTTTTTTCTCAGTTTGATCTTTGTTTATTGTTTATAATTCTACGTACTTAGATAGTTTTTGGTATTGTTTTTTTGTAACCGTGGAGGAATATGCTTAACGCATGTCTCCGTCTCTGACCCGGAGGCCACTAATATCGGACTCGGATCTTAGAAAGAGGAACATACTGACTAAAAACCACCACCCACAAGATGCTGATGGACCGGAGGCTTCGCCTGGAAACTCGCTAGAGCGAAGGTCCGCAACTTGGATAAGAAGAATACGATAATGATTGTTGCTGTGTAGCAATGCATCCGCGAAACGAGTCGGCGAAAAATGGAGGAGGGGCCAAGCGACCGGGAAGCTGCACCTCGTTTGTGATCGCCCAAAGGAAAAATGAGCTCTGCACGAGTATTTCTCATGTCGGTCGTGAAGTACCAGCGACGAAGTCGAACTGCCTGTGTAAGCCATTGGCTGTTGCTTGTGTCCAGTACCTCTACCAGAAAATATATAGTCAACTATCATCCATGTCTATATTGACATTTCTGAGACACCTCAAGTAGAGCGCAGTTTCGCGCGCGGCTACTGACTATATCAGAATACAGAAATACACGACGCGTCAAAAAGACAAACATATAAATGGCGATGAAGGGAATTCATTTAAAAATTATCGGGTTAGTACACTTGACCGCGTGATGCTCCTAGGACGTAAAACGTATTGTTAAATTCAACACAATTCATTTCTGTAGTGTATCGTTTCGACTTGTAAAAGGCTCCGATACAACAGGATGGCTTACGTCTATAATTTTTCAATTTATTTTAAAAAATATAATATCTTCACGCAATTCCCAATACAAGGGGTAGACAGAGGTCTAGTCTAGACATTTAAGTCCCTTTGACCCACCTTTCACCGAAGATATTTTCGGGACAACGTGACAGGTGGTGAACCCGTCGCCGTCTTTATGTCCAAGCCAACGATACAATTCGTACATAAGTTTTTGAAAAACCCATTGATACAAGCCTGCCACCTGGGGATCGAATTCGGATCTCTGAACTCGAAATTCCGACCACCCAACCACTCGGCTATCGTGACGTTTATTATTTTAAAAATAATTATTAATTTTTCCCATATGGTAAATTTTGCCAGTAACTTGCTGCAACTGTATCACTGATACTGTTCCAGACGTCCCTATCAATACCCTCATCAAATACTCTCCTCGAACTGGCATCGATCCAGTTATTCATTCTTTTTTCATTATTCCAATCAACTCATTCGTCTTATCTTTCATCCTCTAACATTCCACGTGGCAACTTTGCACTATATCCCCCACAATAACGTGGACGAGTTGGTTTGCGTCTCCTTATATATATATATATATATATATATATATATATATATATATATATATATATATATATATATATATATATATATATATATATATATATATATATATATATATATATATATATATATATTAGCAGTATAGAAAAAAGTCACGAAAGCCGAGCGGTAGGGTGGTCGGAATTTCGAGTCAAGAGACTAGAGTTCGATCCCCAGTTGACAGGCTCGTACCAATGGCTTTTACAACAACTTATGTATGAATTATATCGTTGGCTTGGACATAAAGACGGCGACGGCTCGCCACCTGTCACATTTTCCCGAAAATATCTTCAAAATTCAGCAGACTGGTGACGGGCAGCAGCGTCTAAAGTGCAAAGTGTCTGATTCTGTAATGGTCAATACACTTGCCATTGCCAGGCATCGCCATTATCGCAAACCTTGCCTTATGGGAGAGGCCCATGACCTGCAGAGGACTTTAATAGTCCATTATGTATATATGTATAATCTTAAACAATGTAGTATATTATATAATATTTATTATAATTATTATTTTATCATACCATAAAATTATGATGATAATTGATTTTGACATCAAGTCAAGATAATCCCCTACTTACATTCTCTCCATCTCTTCTCTTATTTCCTTTTTTTTTTTTTTTTTTTTTATTTTATTTAGAAACCAACTGCGTTACAGAAAGTATTTTACATCAAGTATGGTTATAAATCCAAAAGTACGGCTAATAACAGGTTTCCCTTACATAAACCAAATATTTAAGACAGTGATAATATTGACAGAGTCGATCTTAAGTGATGAAAAAATACAAAAAATACAAAAAAAGAAATCATTATATAAAACAAAAACAACGATAATCAACTTGATATGATATCTACACATTATTTATATAAAAATATACAAGTAGTAGTTTCAAAAATAAATTTTAATAACATTTTAAATTTATTATGTTACATTTGGCTAAAAATTTACGTAAGTTTAATATGTTATGGTTTTAATTAACAACACACCCTTATGTACACTTTTTGAGAATTTTTATTGCTTTATACTTTACTGTGTTTTACTTTGAGAAAACAGATCAATATCTTAATATGTATCATTATAAGTTCGGGGCAGATGGGAGATAGGAGAGTTATGTGCATAATTTGTAGAAGCCAGAGGAGGCACTAATAATGGTGGAGGTCGCCTACGAGAACGACAGGACGGGACCCTGTAAGCAATAGTTTGTACTAATTCAGCGCAATCCACATGACCTCGTTCTATATGAAACAGAAAACTTAAGTCCATTAATTTACGCCTCTTTTCTAGCGATAGTAAATTATATTGTTAGCAACTTTCTTCATATGTACCTGAACTTGGTTTACGAAAACGATAGTTTAAGTTTTTGACAAATATTTTCTGAAGTCTTTCTAGACGATCTATATAAGTAGCATATTGCGGGGACCATATAGGACTAGCGTATTCGATTACACTACGAACATATGCGAAGTACAAAGTTTTTATTGTATTGACATTTGAAAATGGCTTGCATGTGCGAATTACAAATCCCAAATTTTTGAAGCCTTTATCTAATATTTTGTGTATATGATCTCTGAAAAGCATTTTGTCGTCAAAATATACGCCCAGATCTCTAACCAATGTTGTTCTGCGAATTAGGTTACCGTTCAATTTATAAGGAAAGATTACAGGTCTGATTTTGCGAGTAAATGTGATACATTCACATTTGCTAACATTGACAGTTATGTTGTTTTTTTATAATACTTAGATAGATTATCCAAATCTGCTTGCAACTTATTACAGTCGCCTTCATCATTAATTTTGATATATATTTTTATCATCTGCGTACATTAAGCATCGGGCTGATGAGAAGCAATGTTCTATATCTGATACATAAACGTTATATAACAAAGGCCCTAAGTGTGATCCTTGAGGTATACCTGTTGGAATACTGATGAAGTCAGATCTGTAACCTCCCAAAATGACTGCCTGGGAGCGATTGCTCAGATAAGATTTAATCCATCTGAGCAAATCGCCGTGTATTCCGAGACCTAGAAGCTTCCTAATAAGAATGGCGTGATCTACACGGTCAAACGCTTTTTCGAAGTCCGTGTAGATCACGTCAATCTGGCCGCCCCTCTCCATATTAGTCAAAATGTAATTCGAAAAGCATGCTAAATTAGTGAGTGTTGAACGCCTGAGGAATCCGTGTTGGCTGTCTGGTAAACCTTTAGTTATAACCGTGTATAAAGAATCGAAAACTAGTTTCTCAAAAGTTTTGGCAAGAGTGTTTAGTATTGAGATACCTCTGTAGTTTTTAATATTTGTTCTGGTCCCCTTTTTATGTATTGGCACTATGTGGGCTTGTTTCCATATGTTTGGAAAGATTCCGCTCCTTAAAGACATATTAAAAATTAAACATATGGGATAGCTGAGTGTCTCGGCACAGTTTCGCCAAAATAGGGTGGTACACCATCACAGCCAACACCCTTATGTACATCTAAAAGCTTCAATTTATTTTTAACTGTAGAAGCGGAAATGACGATTTTAGCTAAGGTATCAATATTTATAGAGTTATCTTGTGTACTAATTGTTTCATTAGATGGGGTACCAAATACACTCTGAAAATACTCACTAAATGCTTTACATATATCTTCACCCATTGTAAACTTTTTGTTCTTGTATGTCAGAGTTTTAGGATAATTAGATCCTCCGCGCATAGATTTAATGTATGTCCAAATAGCTTTTGGGTTGTGCCCTATAGAATCTTCGGCTGTCTTTATAAAATTGGTAAAACATTCTTCTTGAACACATTGTTGCCTTTTGCGTAAAAGTGAAAACTGGTCATAATCTAATAAATTTTAAAGCATTTCATACTCCAGAAACAATAACTTTTAGAAATCCTAATGTATTACTTTTCTAATTTATAAATAATTCTAAATTATCTAATTATATTGAAAATTTATTCACCATTTTTACTTTTTCTTTTATTATGAAAAATAAAGATTATGTACTTTTTTGTTTCCTAATAATATTGGATCTTCGGGAATCAATAAAATATTTGCTGTGTAGACCCCAGCTGTTTATACAAAGGATAACTACTTCTTATGCTATTGAGCTTTTTGTACCTGTTGCCTTACCTGGGACAAACTTCTGGGATTAAGTATTTTTATCATTATTATAAAAATAAATGACCTGTTACATAGTAAGATGTGTTGGAGCAGAAGATGACAGTTGTGACTGCTGTGCTTTGAGAGCAGAAGGAAATGGTGGCAAAACGGTAGAGGCAGGTACTGATTGTCCAAGTGCTATTTCACTGCTATATCCATCCATTCTTAACAAAAGTTCAGATAGCTGATTATTTGGTTGTGCAAAACTAGAAGAAGCTGAACTATGTTGACTTGATGGAGAAAAAGCTAACTGTGTTTGGCTGTATGGACTACAAGGACTTTCAGGCTGAATACTTGTATTCTGAAAAGTACTTATTGTACGATAAGATCCACTGATTGCTCCTCCAATTTGTATACAATATTCATTCTCTTCTGGCAAGAGCAAATCATCAAAATTTAGATCCTCAAGTAAGGTGTCTGGGTTAGCATTCAATTCGGCAAGGGTTAGACCTAGTATGAGGCTCACTATGATAAGAGCCTGCCAAATAATCCTGGAGGCCCATATCAAGATGAGAACAGTAGTCACCAAGCTCAGAGCGCCGCTGTGGAATAGGCACTGACGCCTACACACACACACACACACACACGCACGCACGCACGCACACACGCACGCACGCGTGTGCGTGTACGTGTATATATATATATATATATATATATATATATATATATATATACATATATATATATATATATATATATATATATATATATATATATATATATATATATATATATATATATATATATATATATATATATATATATATATATATATATATATATATATATTTACACAGCCAGGTCATAACTATTGTCACACAGTAAAAACTTTTCTTTTAGAATGCTGGCCACAAAAAAGTTTATTGAATTCGAATTGTTCATGAAAATAAAACTACATACTTTTTAGAATTTTACTCATTTTTAAATATGGAGTGGACGCTTAAAGAAGACCGTGTTGCAGTTATTTCGTTGCATCGTTGTGGTTACGCGCCAATAAAAGTTTTTGACATACTGAAAAATTTGAATATAACCAAAAGATTTGTTTATCGTACCATCAAACGATACAATGAAAACTTATGTAGATGACAGGCCAAGAAGTGGTCGCCCTCGTTCTTTTAGGACTCCAGCAGTGATAAAAGCTGTGAAGGCTCGAATTCAAAGAAATCCCACACGTAAGCAGAAACTGTTGGCCCTTCAGATGGAGAGCCTGCCAAATAATCCTGGAGGCACATATCAAGATCAGAACAGTAGTCACCAAGCTCAGAGCGCCGCTGTGGAATCGGCACTGACGCCGACACACACACACACACACACAGAGATATATATATATATATATATATATATATATATATATATATATATATATATGTATATATATATATATATATATATATATATATATATAAATAAAACATGATAAAATATGTATCTAATTAAAAGAAAAACATAAATATGAAACCCAACGTGATGGAAGACCTCGTTAGGGGAACCCAGACCGCCGAGGTTTAGGGTAAAAATAAATAAATATAAATATCTTTACGCAATTCCCAATACAGGGGTAGACAGAGGTCTAGTCTAGACAATTAAGTCCCTTTGACCCACCTTCCACCGAAGATATTTTCGGGACAATGGGATAGGTGGGGAGCCAAGAGGATGGGATATACATACAATATATATATATATATATATATATATATATATATATATATATATATATACATATATATATACAATATATATAAACCAATATATATAATATATATAAACCAATATATAATATATATAAACCAATATATACAATATATACAAACCAATATATAATATATATAAACCAATATATATAATATATATAAACCAATATATAATATATACAAACCAATATATATATAATAATATATACAAACCAATATATATATATATAATATATATAAACTAATATATATAATATATACAAACCAATATATATATAATATATATAAACCAATATATACAATATATACAAACCAATATATACAATATATATAAACCAATATATATATAATATATACAAACTAATATATACAATATATACAAACCAATATATACAATATATACAAACCAATATATACAATATATACAAACCAATATATACAATATATACAAACCAATATAAACCAATGTGAGAAAGTATTGTAAGAAGGATGTCACGATCAAAAGCGTTTTTTAACTATTTGATTGATAATGTCTCACAAAATTTTTAATAATTTGGTTGACTGGCAGAGAATGCCTTAAGGCATTAAGTCCGCCCTTTGTATACCTTTCTTTGTAAGGTTTGCAATAAAGTGTAAATAAATAAATAAATAGGATAGGCCTTATTTATGACCATGTAGCCATTGAGTCTGCTGAGCAGAGGGCTCATAAATTCGGTCTTATTTATGATTGATTAGCCAACAAGTCTGCTCAGAACGAGATTTTTTGAGTTGCATTGGTTTTAATCTCAGTTTCTCTACTCCATATTCTCCTCGAGAAATAAATCATCTTTAACCTTATTTAAGAACATAATGAAAATTAAAGAATCAACAATGTAATCATTAAGAAATCAAATATATAAATTCGATTTTAACTCAGGAGCAAGACCCACTTGCTGGTTTGACACAATTTCTAGTTTGTTCAGTAACTTTTGTAGCTCTTCAACATGGTGATCTTCTGTACAGTTTGTATAGAATATTAATGCTACTCCTGGTAGATCCAATTGTTCCCTCAGAGTTATAACTAAAACAAAAAAAAAAATACATTGATATATAGACTTGATATATAGTATTATTGACTTGATATATAGAATTTATCACTTAAGCTGATATGTGGTGATAGGCTCACCACCTGTCACATTGTTCCAAATAGTCTTTGGTGAAAGGAGGGTCAGACTTAATTGTCTAGACCTATTATATTATTGTAAAATGGGTAATAGGCATAGATATATTTATTTATGTTTTTGTAATGTATAAACATTGGTTTCTTTATTCTTTCTTTGTAATATATAAAATCAATGCAAATTATTTAAATGTAAATAATTAAGATAAAGAATTTACCTCCTGCAGCGACACCAGATAAAATATTAGGCTGTTCTAGTTTTGGAAATTCAAAATCTGGCAAGTTATTAACCTTAGATGTATATATTCCCCTTATAACACATGATTGTGTATGTAGTTGAGCTATTTGGTACTCAGACATCGGATTACTTTGCAGAGTTATAACATTCTTACAAGTTTCAAAATATGGTTGTAGTAATTTAACTATTTCACTGCTCAAGACCACATCATAATCCTTTACTGTACAAAGGTATTTGTTTTGTGATTTTATTTTGTATAAATATAAACTTATTTCTATAACTGAATTCAACAATTCTAATCTGTGTGATTGCTTTTGTATACATTGGGACAAATATTTTCCACTTATAAAGTAAAAAAAGTCAATAGTCTCAATAATTTCTATATTATTCTGCCACTGCAACCTGTAACAAAAGTCAGTTAGTAACTTTGAACTCTCTTACATCATAAAAGAGTTTACGAAGTCATATATACTTTCTATCATCCCTGTTGGAAATAAATTCATCCCAATCCTCCCAATTAGTCCTACTATTGGGTTCAACAATTTCTCCAAACGAGCACATTTGCACTTGTTTTCTTTTTCAATAAACAATGTACGAACACTGGAAAACGAAGAGAATATAACCACTACGTTTTGAGGGCTGTGGTTATTTTCACTTTAATTTAAAAGAGAATATACGCACTATTTAAATTAATTTAATTCCCACAAATAGTGATCATAGACCACAGAGTACATTAGTAAGACTGAGTCATAAAGAAATGAGTATACTGAGAATTAAAGATTATGTAATCTTTGATGATATACAAAATTTGAAAATCAAAGAATGTATTCGCTTCGTTTTAGAGAGTGCCACGAAAGTGTCGTTCATATTGTTGTCTATTGATGTTGTCTTCAAAACGTGATTATGTACTCTGAATCCACTTACCAAGCCTGGCGATTATGGAAAACCCTTCCTTACGGGAGTGACCCAAGACCTCAGTGAACTTTTAAAGGCCATTTTGTATGTATATACTCTTTGGTCTCATACATTTGTATTTTGGTAGGTAGAGGAACTATGCTTTACGACATTACCGCCATCTAGTATGTAATTTGCTAAACTATTCAGTCAAATAACTACCCGCCCTCCGTTTCAGAAGATTTTTTTCAATTTCTCATGTAAAATAACACACTACAGTTTTATACACAGTTTTATAATTTACGTATGCAAATGAATATCATATCTCGTAAGATAAATCGCCAATAAAATATTTTAATTTCTTAGATATGTTAAAAAAATTACGAGGCATTGCCTCCTGCACCAACGAATGTCCTTCCTTACTTTTTGATTGTGTATAATATTATATTTTTTTTATTTTAAAATCATAGAAGCCAGTTCGAAAAGCCCAATTATTAAAATAACTGTTATGCGTCACTAACGTGTAATTAAGAAATAGTTCATTGTACCAGTGTAGTTGCTTACACTAATTAATCAGACACTGTTTAGTATATCAGTTTTGTAACTATGAGTAATAAATTATTTGGCTAGCTTTAACATTTCCACTTACTTTACACCATTTTATTATTGTTTAGATTAGATAATTGTCATTGAGACAAGTTATTTTGTCAAAGTCAAATGTCAAATTCAATGAATGCATAATATAACATTAGATTAATTCTGAAAAGAGAGGCCATAAATCTAAGAAAGAAGAACATCAGATTATTGTTTTCTATTGTTCTTTGTTGTATATTTAGAAGTCACTGGCAAACACTAAACCGAAAAAAAAACATACTTTTATTTCGTGGGTAGGAGTGAAATGAATAAGACGCATCTGTTATTGCTACGTATATTACGTAGCAATAACAGATACGTATAATGACAATTATATTAGTTTATATAGACAAATTTACAAAATTAATGTTCGTGTGACATCCCATCTCCTACCAGTCTAGTTTTAATACATAATTCAGAACACATGATTCAGAATGGAGGCTGTTAAAAAATCAGTAGATGCTGGACGAAGAATGGTACCATGAAGAGTGCAGTAAAAAACAACAGGTCTACTCAAATGAGTCAAAAAAGCCACGAAGAAATAAACTCGTTTTCATTCACACGTGTCTTTGTCAACGTAATTGTGTAGTTTCAGTCCAGTTAACCTTCTTATTTTATAGTGTTATTACATGAAAACTTTTTTATTTAAACTTTAGCCACAATATTTCGTTATAAGATATTGGTATGTACAATGTTTATTTTTTCTTTTTTCACACTGTGTTTATATTCACTTCTTTTACTACTCGTGTTTGACAATGTCAATCATTAAATGACATACCGACACAGTGTTAATTGACAGTGACAGATAGATACTGTCATATTCTCAATAACATTAACTGCTTTTCAATTTAGCATTCGCATTAGCAGGTAACGTAACGTTTTTATGATCCTGAATATTAATTTGTAAACACTATTTTTTATCTTTATTTTCCCTATGTCTAAGTGCTATTTAATTTTGTTTTCGTAAATTTACTTTGCTTTTTTTTTTCTTCTTGTTAATTGTTTTGAATACTTTGTTATGATTATAATCCATAATAGTGTAAATTTCTTTCAGACTACTGGTGGGTGGGATCCCTGTAATTTTTTTTTTATTAATATTTATATTTATTTATTTATTACTGTTTTTTGTAGTGTAGTATACATTATTAATGTCTTTAAATAATAATGTTGTTAGTGATGAATCTGGTGATTTCTTATCTTTGTCTTCAAGTGACGATACTTCTAGTGAGGTAAGCTTTAACAGTACATTATCTTCTACTCCGTTAAATGATGCCCTCAATTCATATTTCTCAGATTCTCTGAAAGAAAGATTTTTATGTGTTGAAAGATTTTTATGTTATCCACTTTAATGCTCAAAGTTTTCCGGACCACTACCCTGATATACTTGTGTCTTTTGAGTACCGTAATATTCACGCAATTCTAGTCTCTGAATCTTGATTAAAACCTTGTTTACCATCCACTTCTTACTCATTAACAGGATTCTATCTTATTAGCAACGACCGTATTGGAAGAGTGGGTGGAGGGGTGGCAATTTACCTCCGTTCCTATATTCCTTTTGTTGTTGTAAGTTCGTCCACTCAGCCTCCTCCTTCTGATGCGGCCGAGCATTTATTTATCGAAGTTACCTTGTCCCACACAAAAATTCTTCTTGGTGTTTGTTATAGTCCGTCTCTCCATGTCGATTATTTCTCTTCTTGTGAAAAGTTGTTAGAAAATTTAACTCCGTCATTTAGTCACACCACAATTATGAGAGACTTTAACACTTGCCTACTCAAAGGCGACAATCGGTGTAAAAGATTACAATCAGTAACCGAAGCTTGTAACCTACACATACTACCCCTTTCCGCAACCCATCATCGGCCCAACTGTATCCCTTCTTTACTCTTCCTGATAATTGTCTCTTCACCTGACTTTGTTATGAAACATGGCCAACACGAAGCTGATAACTTCTCACACCACGAACTCTTGTTTCTAAAATACAAAGTCCGCCCTCCTAAAGCTAAATCGAGAATCCTTCTGCAACGTAATTTTAGTGGAATGGACAAAGAACAGCTTAATAAAGATGCTCGCTGTCTAGATTGGTCTTCTATTGTGAATGCTGCTACGGTGGACATAAAAGTTGAGCTATTTAACACCTTTCTGAGTCAACTTTATGATGTTCACGCGCCGATCAAACCAGTTAAAATAAAACACTTACCTGCGCTGTGGTTAACAGACTACCTTAAAAGCCTCATAGTTAAAAAAGGATACGCAAAAAGCAGGCTGAAGGCTAATAAAACTGAAAAAAATCTACGGAATTACAATAAAATTCGTAATCGCTGCAATACATTGTGTAGAGATGCACAAAGGCGCCATCCACAAATCTGTCGAAAACGGCGACACTGCCAAAATTTGGAAATTTCTTGAATCTCTTGAAGTTGGTAAAAGATCCCCTAAATTGCGTCATCATAATATTGATATTGAACTCCTTAATCAACATTTTTCCTCTTCTGGCACAGTAGATAGATCAGAAAAAGATAGGACGCTGAGTATTCTTCCATTCCAACTCAAGATTTCCCACCGTTCAATTTCTCTCCATTCACTGCTTGTGATGTTAAGAAAAACATATTGTCTGTCTCGTCGAATGCCGTCGGTTATGACAGCGTTAGTCGTAATATGATTCTGCCAATCCTTGAACTTGTTACTCCTATACTCACCCATATTCTGAATACATCTATATCTACGTCCAAATTCCCTGAAGCTTGGAAAAGTGCATTAGTAACTCTTATTCCTAAAAAGGCCCATCCCTTGCATTTTACCGATTTTTGTCCCATCTCTATGCTTCCATTCTTGTCCAAAGTCCTGGAAAAACTTGTTTTTCACCAACTTAATCTTTACCTTAATGGAAATTGCCTTCTAAATCCCTTTCAATCCGGTTTCCTGTCGGGTCATAGCACGACAACAGCACTGGTTAAAGTTACTGACGACGTTCGACGAGGCATGGATAAAAAACAGCTATGTTGGTATTGTTAGATTTTAGCAATGCGTTCAATACCGTTGATTTCGACATTCTATTAAGTCTGTTAAGTTTTATTAACATATCTCCATCAGTGGTTGGGTGGTTTCAGAGTTATCTTAAAGGCCGAAGACAACGTATTCGCGTCGAAGATAAGTTTTCATCTTGGCGTGACTTACGCGTCGGGGTGCCTCAAGGCGGTGTGCTGTCTCCTTTACTATTTGCTATTTTTATCAATTCACTCTCTCAAAAAATTTCTTCCCTCTATCACATGTATGCAGACGATCTCCAAATTTACACACAGTCAACTCTTGAAGAATTTCCTGCCGCTGTTACTGCCATTAATGATGACCTAACAGCCGTAAGTGATTGGAGTAAGTGCAATGGTCTCAAGGTTAATCCACTAAAATCTCAGGCTATTATTATTGGTAGTGCTGGTATGATTTCAAGAGTTGACTGGAATAAACTTCCTTTGGTGACGGTAAATGGCGTTTTGATACCTTATAGTACCATCGTAAGAAATCTTGGCATTCACTTAGATAGTACCTTTTCGTGGACACAACAACTAAAAGAAGTAAGTAGAAAGACATTCGCTGCTATGGGCTCCTTGCGCCGCTTACGTTCTTTTCTTCCCATACCTACTAAAATTATGTTAGCACAATCCTTACTCCTGCTCATTCTCGATTATTCTGACACAAGCTATCTTGACTTAACTGAGGACCAACTAAACAAACTTGAGCGAATTCAAAATCTTGCTATTAGATTCATATTTGGCTTGCGCAAATATCGAATATACCGAATTTCGATCAAAGCTCAAGTGGTTACCAATTCATCTTCGCCGGAATCTGCAAACAGTTTCTCTTCTGTACTGTAAAAAAATGTCTTCACGCAATTCCCAATACAGGGGTAGACAGAGGTCAAGTCCAGACAATTAAGTCCCTTTGACCCACCTTCCACCGAAGATATTTTCGGGACAACGTGACAAGTGGTGAGCCCGTCGCCGTCTTTGTTTCTGTACTGTGTTTTGTTTAATCCAAAGACACCAAGCTATTTGAAGGAGAACTTTAAGTTCCTCGGACATAATAGACCAGAAAGAGTTTTACGTTCGGCCGAGGAAATTATTCTTTCACCGCATATTTATCGAACCAAACACTTTAAAAATTCTTTTACAGTCAAAGCTATCTTCTTGTGGAATGAGGTTCCTCCGCATATCCACCGAGCGACTTCTATAGACAAATTTAAGACTCAAGTCAAAAATCACTACTTGTCACTATGCAATCACTAAGCATTACTTGTATTTGTTTTAAGTATATATTTTGTGTATTTATATATTGATATGTTTATGTATGTATATTATATTTTATAATTTTGTATATTTTAGTGTATTATATGTTACTATTATATATAAAAAAAATTATATATTAGTTTAGTTTATTTAGTTATTAACATGTAAGTTTATTATATTCACCACTTCCCACTGTTCTGTACCTATGTGTATCCTTAGCCCATAAGGTTATCTGGAAGAGATCGCTCTTAAGCGATAAGGTCGCCTTATTGTACTTTCTGTAATCTGTTTTTTTTTTTCTTAACTTTAAGTGGTGTACAATAAAGAATATATAACAATAATACTTTTGTTATCACTTCCATGACTGACTTGACATTGGCAGAATTCCGAGAGTAGAGCCATACACCTAACAAAATTATCAGATGATTTAAATGATTAAAACTTTTGTTTAAATCATTTAAATATTAAAATCATTTAAATATATTTAAATAAATCACGATAGCCGAGTTGTTGGGTGGTCGGAATTTCGAGTCGAGAGACCCGAGTTCGATCCCCAGGTGGCAGTACCAATGAGTTTTTCAAAAACTTATGTACGAATTTCATCGTTGGCTAGGACATAAAGACGGCGACAGGCTCACCACCTGTCACGTTGTCCCGAAAATATCTTCGGTGAAAGGTGGGTTAAAGGGACTTAATTGTCTAGACTTGACCTCTGTCTACCCCTGTATTGGGAATTGCGTGAAGATATATAAAACTTTCGTGAGACATTATTAATCAAGTAATTAAAAAAGGGCTAAACTCACGTTACAATAATCGGTATAGGCACCGACTAGTTTCGGACCTATCGGAGATCGAAACTAATCTGCAGTTACACCGATTATTATAACGTGAGTGTAGCCGTTTTTAATTATTTGATCAATTAAATGATAGCCATAGACAAATTTTAAATTTTTTGGCAGGGTAACCAGATATGCCAGCCAGGGGAGATTTGCCATGTTAAACAGTAGTTTCTGTATTTATTTTTTTCTTCTTAAATATTTTATAATAATTTTTAAGGGTTTTTTTCTCAAAATTGGAAATCTCTGGGTGGTTTTTAAATTTAGTAAAATAAAATAAATAAATATCTTCACGCAATTCCCAATAGCTCCTGTGTTACAGGTTTGAAGGTCTCTTTGTAGGTTGGAAGGTCTTATGACTAAGCGTTCAAGATATACAACATCCCTTAATTTCTTGAAGAGGTGTCGCGACCATAACCTCATTCCTACGTGTGTCAAAATTTCTATGAAAAAGGACATCCGAGGAAGCGCAATGATCTTAGAGCAGGCAACTAAAAAGTTACTACGGGTGGCAGTTCAACAAAAACGATCCGAATTATACTTCATAAATACATCCAGAAAAAATTGTGTTAATATTTACAATACTTATTAACTAAAAACTATTATAATCGTAGAGCCGAGTAGGGCTCGTGGCATGGTACCAATAACGCTGGCTGCATTTCCACGTTGAATGGCTAGACTTAACTAGCGAGAAAAGAACCAGCCCTCTTGGCACCAGATCAAATGCGAAAACTCTATGCAGAAACGAATCACAACCATTGAGTACGAATATAGACAATAGATCACGCGCGCTCTATAATTTAATCAACAATGTCTGGATGAACCAACTTTAAAAGTATTATCGATAGGCCTAAATTACTCACACCTCGCGAAATACCGTACGAACAAATTATAACAAGTTCAGAGATGTGTTTGTAAAAAAATAACATCTGTAAAGAGGATTCGGAAGCCCTGCGTCAAGATGTTTCATCATTGTTGCGCCGAAGTACTGTGCCAAAACCGAATCTTCCCAAAGATGAATATATGGCGTTAAAAAATTTTAAACAAAACACAGAACGGCTAAACTTTCCAATATGGACCGACGATTTAAATGCATATTTTATATTGTAGATAGTACTAAAATAATGCGTTTTGTAAAGTTTTAGATTGCGGAAACTTACGGATCACAAGATATATTTATTTTAACTTTTCCATACAAATTTGCAAATAACAAGTCAATTGACGGGTCAAATAAATTTGAGAACTGATTGTCAAACGTCAATTACTTCACTTTGCCCTTACAGTTGACATACATATATTCACGCCTCTTTCCCGTAGGGGTAGGCAGAGATCACTTCTTTCCACTTGCTACGATCCTTACATACTTGTTTCGCTTCGTCCACTTTCATTATTCCCTTCATACCTTCTCTTCGATTTACTCTGTGTACTCTTGACCTGGCCTTTTTTCAGGACGTCCCTGATTTGGTCTCGAAACGTCCGCCTAGGTCTTCCCCTTCCTCCACTTCCAATCACACTCGTCTTATACACTTTTTTCGTCAATCGTTCTTCATTCATTCTCTCGACATGGCCAAACCATCTTAGCATACCTTTCTCAATTTTCAGAGCACCTCTCTATCCACGTGGTCTTGTTTGCCCTACCCCGAGTGTATATAAGAGCTCGGAGGCGCGGAGGGTGAGCAGTGCCCGCCCGCCGAAGGGAAGCGCAGGAACTGAGATCGTGTTTGCGGCTGAGGTTGGTCGCCGAAGGCGACCAACAAGCCGAAGCTGTTAAGGCGAGCTCAGGTGCCTACGCTTCCATACGCTAGGGCGAAGGGACTGCTCATCCCGCAGCGCCGGAGCTGCCACGGAGCGCCAGAGCACGACTTCCCCGCTTCTAACATATATATTTAATTATTGTTTTTGGGGAGTGTTAGAAGCAGGGAGGGTCGCTTCGCCCTAGCGTATGGAAGTTTAGGCACTCGAGCTCACCTTACGGCGGGCGGGCACTGCTTACCCTTTTTTTTTTTTGATAACCGTGGAGGAAATGTTTTATGCACGAGCCTACCTTGGCCAGGTGGCCACCGAAACGAACAGTGTCGGGCTCGAATCTCAGAAGGAGAAGCATACCGACTAAAACCATCCATGGGATGCTGTGGGTCCGGAGGCCTTTACAGCTTCATCTAAAGAGACTTGCGAGGAGAGGCTCGCAAGTTAGAAGTTTGAAGACAATAATGACTGCTGCTGCGAAGCGCTGCGTCCCCTAGAACAAAAGAGAAGACTTCAGATATGGGGGAGGGGCCATGCGATCCGAGGGCCCCAGTTGGTTTGGAGGAAAATCTCCTCTCGGATCGCCTTGTGATACCATTCAGCGACGACTACGACCACGAGAAAGTCTCGTGCTAGTCGTGAAATTGCGACGATGGCGAGGTTGTGTAAGCCGCAGGACGCGGCTTGTGTCTGTATGTGTGCAAATGTACGTAGGGGGCGGGGCCTCATATGCATTGTTCACACGGGTGATTGCGTCATCATCGTCTACGATGACGCATTTCGGGCGCCTCAATCGAGGTGGAGTCTCGCGCGCGGGTGTGTAATTCCCTAACGTTGCCATTAGCGGGTTCGTTGCAACTTTGTTCTATCGAAGTAGTCGATG
This sequence comes from Sericinus montela, assembly GCA_029286605.1. NCBI lineage: Eukaryota > Metazoa > Arthropoda > Insecta > Lepidoptera > Papilionidae > Sericinus > Sericinus montela. The sequence goes on along the minus strand of JAGSMR010000031.1, from coordinate 3,264,886 downwards.
GAGAACTTTTTAAATAGCGCTGCCATTGTAGGCAGTTTGATGTCGCGGTGCAAATCTACATTCCGCATACATACGGGAGCGCCGGTTGCGCGGCGCATGTATCGATTAACTGCTTACCCTTTTTTTTTTTTGATAACCGTGGAGGAAATGTTTTATGCACGAGCCTTCCTTGGCCAGGTGGCCACCGAAACGAACAGTGTCGGGCTCGAATCTCAGAAGGAGAAGCATACCGACTAAAACCATCCATGGGATGCTGTGGGTCCGGAGGCCTTTACAGCTTCATCTAAAGAGACTTGCGAGGAGAGGCTCGCAAGTTAGAGTTGAAGACAATAATGACTGCTGCTGCGAAGCGCTGCGTCCCCTAGAACAAAAGAGAAGACTTCAGATATGGGGGAGGGGCCATGCGATCCGAGGGCCCCAGTTGGTTTGGAGGAAAATCTCCTCTCGGATCGCCTTGTGATACCATTCAGTGACGACTACGACCACGAGAAAGTCTCGTGCTAGTCGTGAAATTGCGACGATGGCGAGGTTGTGTAAGCCGCAGGACGCGGCTTGTGTCTGTATGTGTGCAAATGTACGTAGGGGGCGGGGCCTCATATGCATTGTTCACACGGGTGATTGCGTCATCATCGTCTACGATGACGCATTTCGGGCGCCTCAATCGAGGTGGAGTCTCGCGCGCGGGTGTGTAATTCCCTAACGTTGCCATTAGCGGGTTCGTTGCAACTTTGTTCTATCGAAGTAGTCGATGGAGAACTTTTTAATAGCGCTGCCATTGTTGGCAGTTTGTTGTCGCGGTGCAAATCTAAATTCCGCATACATACGGGAGCGCCGGTTGCGCGGGGCATTTTTCGTTTAACTGCTTACCCTTTTTTTTTTTTTTTTTTTTTTTGATAACCGTGGAGGAAATGTTTTATGCACGAGCCTTCCTTGGCCAGGTGGCCACTGAAACGAACAGTGTCGGCCTGAATCTCAGAAGGAGAAGCATACCGACTAAAACCATCCATGGGATGCTGTGGGCCTGGAGGCGTTTACAGCTTCATCTAAAGAGACTTGCGAGGAGAGGTTCGCAAGTTAGAAGTTTTAAGACAATAATGGCTGCTGCTGCGAAGCGCTGCGTCCCCTGGAACGAAAGAGAAGACTTCCGACATGGAGGAGGGGCCATGCGATCCGAGGGCCCCAGCTGCTTTAGAGGAAAACCTCCTCTCGGATCGCCTTGTGATACTATTCAGTGACGACTACGACCACGAGAAAGTCTCGTGCTAGTCGTGAAATTGCGACGATGGCGAGGTTGTGTAAGCCGCAGGACGCGGCTTGTGTCTGTATGTGTGCAAATGTACGTAGGGGGCGGGGCCTCATATGCATTGTTCACACGGGTGATTGCGTCATCATCGTCTACGATGACGTATTTCGGGCGCCTCAATCGAGGTAGAGTCTCGCGCGCGGGTGTGTAATTCCCTAACGTTGCCATTAGCGGGTTCGTTGCAACTTTGTTCTATCGAAGTAGTCGATGGAGAACTTTTTTAATAGCGCTGCCATTGTAGGCAGTTTGATGTCGCGGTGCAAATCTACATTCCGCATACATACGGGTGCGCCGGTTGCGCGGCGCATTTATCGATTAACTGCTTACCCTTTTTTTTTTTTTTTTTTGATAACCATGGAGCAAATGTTTTGTGCAGGAACGTCCCTTGGCCGGGAGGCCACCGAAACGAACAGTGTCGGGCTCGAATCTCAGAAGGAGAAGCATACCGACTAAAACCATCCACGGATGCTGTTGGCCCGGAGGCCTTTACAGCTTCGTCTAAGGAGACTTGCGAGGAGAGGCTCGCAAGTTAGAGTTGAAGACAATAATGGCTGCTGCTGCGAAGCGCTGCGTCCCTAGAACGAAAGAGATGACTTCCGACATGGGGAGGGGCCATGCGATCCGAGGGCCCCAGTTGGTTTGGAGGAAAATCTCCTCTCGGATCGCCTTGTGTTAACCTTTAGTGACGACTACGACCACGAGAAAGTCTCGTGCTAGTCGTGAAATTACGACGATGGCGAGGTTGTGTAAGCCGCAGAACGCGGCTTGTGTCTGTGTGTGTGCGAAAGTACGTAGGGGCGGGGCCTCATACGCATTGTTGACACGGGTGATTGCGTCGTCATCGTCTATGATGACGCATTTCGGGCGCCTCAATTGAGGTGGAGTATCGCGCGCGGGTGTGTAATTCCCTAACGTTGCCATTAGCGGGTTCGTTGCAACTTTGTTCTATCGAAGTAGTCGATGGAGAACTTTTTAATAGCGCTGCCATTGTAGGCAGTTTGATGTCGCGGTGCAAATCTACATTCCGCATACATACGGGAGCGCCGGTTGCGCGGCGCATGTATCGATTAACTGCTTACCCTTTTTTTTTTTTTTTTTTGATAACCATGGAGCAAATGTTTTGTGCACGAACGTCCCTTGGCCGGGAGGCCACCAAAACGAACAGTGTCGGGCTCGAATCTCAGAAGGAGAAGCATACCGACTAAAACCATCCACGGGATGCTGTTGGCCCGGAGGCCTTTACAGCTTCGTCTAAGGAGACTTGCGAGGAGAGGCTCGCAAGTTAGAGTTGAAGACAATAATGGCTGCTGCTGCGAAGCGCTGCGTCCCCTAGAACGAAAGAGATGACTTCCGACATGGGGGAGGGGCCATGCGATCCGAGGGCCCCAGTTGGTTTGGAGGAAAATCTCCTCTCGGATCGCCTTGTGTTAACCTTTTAGTGACGACTACGACCACGAGAAAGTCTCGTGCTAGTCGTGAAATTACGACGATGGCGAGGTTGTGTAAGCCGCAGAACGCGGCTTGTGTCTGTGTGTGTGCGAAAGTACGTAGGGGGCGGGGCCTCATACGCATTGTTGACACGGGTGATTGCGTCGTCATCGTCTATGATGACGCATTTCGGGCGCCTCAATTGAGGTGGAGTATCGCGCGCGGGTGTGTAATTCCCTAACGCTGCCACTAGCGGATTTGTATGTAAGTTCGTCCTATCGAAGTAGTCGATGGAGAACTTTTTAAATAGCGCTGCCATTGTAGGCAGTTCTGCTTACCCTTCGCGCCTCCGAGCTCTTTTATACACTCTAGGGGTAGGGCAAACAAGACCACGTGGATAGTGGGGTGCTCTGATTCGGTTTTGTTTTGTTTGATTAACTTAGTACGTTTTACACGATCTCACCTGTAAGGGCAAAGTGAAGTAATTGACGTTTGACAATCAGTTCTCAAATTTATTTGACACTTCAATTGACTTGTTATTTGCAAATTTGTATGGAAAAGTTAAAAGTTAAAATAAATATATCTCCGCAATCTAAAACTTTACAAAACACATTCTTTTAGTGAGTACTATGTACAAAAAAATATGGGCATTTAAATCGACGGTCCATATTGGAAAGTTTAGCCAAAATAGGTTCTACAGTCGACATTTCAGTATAAAAATTTGGAATACATGATATTTCAATATAGTACAGTCTTTACTTATATCTAATGGGCCCAATCTACTAGGTCGAGACTGGTTGAATCCTCTTAATAATACAATTAATGTCAACTATGTCTCAGATGCGGAGCTACTTGAAATAGACGAGTACATATCGTGGACATCCAGTTACAATACATGTGATACCAGAAGTAAACACAAAATTTTTGAAAGCATGTCCTGTGCCATTTGTTATAAAACAAAGAGTAGAGATGGAGATAGATGGAAAAGAAAGGAGTTTTACAACCAACGACCATTTCGGAATGGGCTACACCTGTGATACCAATTATAAAAAAATCCGGCGAGATTCGCTTATGTGGCGATTATCGCAGTACTGTCAATGATGCAACAGAGTTAGATACTTATCTTATGCCTACAGCAAACGAAGTCTTTGCTACCATAGCAAGAGGCAGATTTTTCAAGTGGTTGTGAATGATAACATATAAAAACTTTTAACCTTGAACACTTGTAAGGGTCAATACACAGTGCATAGATTGGCTTTCGGAGTAAAAGCATGTCCAGGAATATTTCAATGTCTAATGGCATCATTACTAGCAGCCATCCCAGGAGTTGCAGTTTTAATTGACAGCATAATAATTTGTGGTTCGAACATGTTAGAAATGCAGAAAAGATAAGATATTGTTTTAGAGCGATTAGAACAGGCAAGTTTGCCTTTGAACAAATTAAAATGAGGCCAGGCCAGAGCCCAAACATAAATGAGAATTGCAAGCTTTACTAGACCTGTACAACTTTTATGAGAAGTTTATACTTCATAAAGCGACCATATGTGTACTATTACATCGATTATTAGATACTTCACACACATGGACATGGTCTGGGCGAGAACAAAGTGAGTTTACTTAAATTGCAGGTTATCAGTATTCTAAATTGTAATACTGTTTCTGTGACTAAATTAAGTGTGTTAACAGTGGATACAAACAGAATTAAAACAGAATCATACCATTGTGAATTTTACCTAACTCATGAACTATATATAATAAATCTAGTAGTATACCAGTTTGGAAACTGCACTCATCAAAAAGTGCATAATCATATTATATTTGCATTATAAATTGTCATAAAGTATATCGAATCAAAGAATAATGAAATAAACATTGCGAATTCAACTTTCTGGGAGATCTAAAAGTCCTCTCTGTCTACTTCTGTTAGTGTCAGAGCTGTCATCATTATCTCTCACATTCAATCTAGGCAATAGCCAAACCAAAAGGAACTTTTTAAGAGCTCATATTGCCCAGAAGGTGTTACAAATGGGGTCTTGTGGATAGAGTTTTCATCAATGGGCATTTGAATGGGCAATGGGCCCTTGGGCGAGGTCAATTGTTGTAAAATAAAACTTGCCCAATAGCCTGGTCACTTGATCTTCAATGTTCGGTAATGGATAATGGTTTTTAATAGTCTTGTTGTTAAGGGCTCTGTAGTCGATACAGAGTCTGTAATCACCATTATTTTTTCTTAACAAGCACCACTGGGCTAGCATATTCAGACATAGATTCTTTAATTATAACAGCTTCTAAAAGATCTTTTACTTTCAAATTTACAATTTCTTTCTCCTTGTGAGGTAGTCTATAAGGTTTGCAAAAACCCTGTTGACTTTTAATAGTGCAGATGTGCATTTTGATAAGATTGGTACAACCTAAATCAATTGTACTTCTAGCAAATGAACATGAGTACCTATTTATTAATTCTAACAATACTTTATCTTCTTCATCGCTCAGTGAGTAAATAAAATAAATATCTTCACGTAATTCCCAATACAGGGGTAGACAGTGGTCAAGTCTAGACAATTAAGTTCCTTTGACCCACCTTCCACCAAAGATATTTTCGGGACAACGTGACAGGTGGTGAGCCCGTCGCCGTCTTTATGTCAAAGCCAAGGATGAAATTCGTACACATGTGTTTTTGAAAAACTCATTGGTACTGCCACCTGGGTATCGAACTCAGGTCTCTCGACTCGAAATTACGACCACCCAACAACTCGGCTATCGCTCAGTGAGCCTCGATTAATTTCAGACAGATTAACAGATTGGTAGATATGAAAATAGTGACTGAAAATCAAAACTGACCATGGTTTCATTGTCAGCAAGACATAGATCTTTTATCTCACTAACAAAATGGTAGGAATCCTTTGTATGTGCTCTAGTGTGTTTCCCTACATGTTGAGCCAATCTGTAAGTTGGTGAGTCGATTTGGCTTAATATAGACGCATTTGCCTTATGTATTTTTGGAAACCCGTAAAACTAAGGTGATTTGGCACCAGTAGGTATTATCGATTTCACTAGATATAATTTTTATATAATTTTTTAACTAAATCACTGGTAGTTTTTAGGGTTTTGGTTGTTGGGTATGTTTTGACCTTTTTGTAAGTATTTTTGTTCGATAATAGTTGTATTCTGTCTGAATTATAATCCGACGTGTCCATTACTACCGTACCTTTGTCTGCGTGGAGAATTGTAAGTTCTGTGGGTTAAACTTTCCAATATGGACCATCAATATGTCAAGTTTTAGGGGCGAAGGGTGGAAAGGGGGGTGGGCTACCCCCCAGTGCCATTCCCACCCTGCGGAACCCCATGGTTATGGAGATATTCATGGTTAAAATTTTGAGGTTAGAATAGCGATATTTTGTCAATAAAATGATTGTAATCTGATATTTTCTTTCCTTACCATTCTTTTACTTTATTGTATTTCCGTACCATCGTTTTACTTTAATAATAAAGTAAAACGATGGTACGGAAATATAAATGAACAATTCATATAAATGAACAAAAATATATACCAAATTGCATTTCGACACTGGATTAAAAAATTAATTAGTTTATTTATTATTTAAACAAAATTAAATTACATATATTTCATAGTGCAATTTAGTATATATTTTTGTTCATATAATAAAGTAAAACGATGGTACAGATATATTATAAAGTAAAACGAATGGTAAGGAAAGAAAATATCAGATTAAAATCGTTATATTGACTAAATAGAGCTATTCTAACCTCAAAACTTTATCCATGAATATCTCCATAACCATGGGGTTCCGCAGAGTGGGATGGCACTGGGGGGGGGGGTGCCCTCCCCTTCTCCCCTAAAACCTCATATATCGATGGTCCATATTGGAAATATTAACTAAATAGTGCTATTCTAACCTCAAAACTTTTACCATGAATATCTCCATAACCAAGGCGTTCCGCAGGGTGTGTTTGTTGTTCCCTATACATATCTCTATGGCTCTCTAAGCACTCTATGTCTACTTAACCAATTAAAATTTCATTGGCGTTTGTGCTGCCATCTGCGTTTGTGCTGTCATCATTAACCAACGGTCCCTACGGAAAATATAACTACTAAGTCATAGAGATGAGACATAGTTACTGGAATAAGTTTTTGCTGGGACCTCTCAATCAATACTCTGTATCAAATATAGCATAACACAGGTTTCAAGTATTTAGAAGTATCATCGCCGCTTATATAAACACAAATTTAACAGAACTAAGAGTCGGAGATGAGGAGTGTAACTCGAGGGGTGTTTTCAAGAATGTGTTCGATTTAATAGTAAAACACTTACAAACTACACTTGTGTAAGTGTTTTACTATTAAATCGAACACATTAATCGAACTATTAAATCGAATAAAGTGTACTAAGTGTTTTACATTTAGTACACTTTACTCTACTAATAATAAATGTAACAAAGTAAACTACTAAATTAATAATAAATTTAACAAAGTAAACTGCTACGGGCGGCATTCATAATGTTGTTCAGAGGAAATATTATTATAAATAAGTGTCTACCGACTTCTAAATACTCGCAGAATAGCTTTGTGGAATAAGTATTTTTAGTACGTATTTCACCTGGTACATCTCATTTCTGTTTTGTCATAGATTATACGTATATAGCGGAGCCTCTACGTTTTAATGTATGATATTGCCTTGCTTGGTTCCACCAGTGATTATATATTTTTTGGGTTTCCACAGAACATTTATACTCTCTACCGAGAGCTTTGTGGTAAGCTACGGTTGGCGATCTATGTTTGATTAATGGAAGAATCGATTTTGTCGGCAATAAAATATCAAGTCGATATCTAGTACTGAATCTATATATTATATTTTTTATATTTATTTATTTATTGATCGTAATATACATTAACAAATGCAAGGGTAATTATACAAAAATCAATATCAATTTACTTTCTATGCAAGTTATAAGACAGTTTCATCTTAACTCAGATTTTGTAGCCATTTCTTTACTTTTTTCTTCATTTCTATAAACTTACAATTCTTAAGTTGTCACATGTTTATAATTTTATTGTTTAAAAATGGGTTGCTGAAAGTGGCATTTTTTTGTGCGAATGATGATTTGGTTTGGTATTTTAATTTTGACAAAACGTTTTTAAGGGCTTTGCTGTAATCAGCCGTGAATACTGTTATATGACATGGACAAAAGGAGGATAATATATATATTTTCGGACGCTAAGGAGTTGACAGTTATTGTATAGATATTTGGTTCGGTATTTACGGTTTTTACCAGTCATAACTTTAAGCACAGCTCTTTGGGCTCTTTCGAGAATTACTTTTAGCGGCTCCACCCCATATAGTTAAACAGTAAGTAATAATAGACAGTAGACTTCTTTAAACGCTGTGTTTCAACAATTTCATCATGTTTAATATTTTTCTGGTTTTACTAGCTATTATGTGATCTTAAAAAGAGTCCGCAGGTCTATGTATTTCAGTACAGTAGTGGATTTTAATATTTGTATTCTCGTTCGGGGCAGTCTTTTTTAAATTAAGAGTTATTATAATTTCACGAAGCCATCTTCATAATATTTACCATACCATATTTTGCCCAGATTTTGTAAAGTTTCAGTCCAGTTTTGGCCACAAAAAACAATTGTTGTGTGATCTGCATAACAAAAAATTTCGCTTTGCCTTAGCTTAATTGTATTGATATCGTTCATGTACACTAAGAAACGCGAAGGCCCAAGAACGTTTCCCTGTGGTACACCAAATTTTATTAGTCCTTGAGAGCTTCAAGCTTTCAGCTTAAATAAAACAAACAAATAAAAATATCTACAGGCAATTCTCAATATAGGGATAGACAGAGATCTAGTCTAGACAATTAAGTCCCCTCGACTCACCTTCCACCGAAGATATTTTCGGGACAAAATGACAGGTGGTGAGCCTGTCACCGTCTTTATGTCCAAGCCAACGATATGATTCCTAAATAAGTTTTTGAAAAACCCATTGGTACGAGTCTGCCACCTGGGCATCGAACTCGGGTCTCTCGAAATACCGACCACCCAACCACTCGGCTATCGTGATTCTCAAAGATAAGATAATAATTTATTGAGTTAATCCTGTACAAAAGTTCTTATAAAAATATGGATCAACAGTTTGCTCACAATTCGGACGCATAATTGTAAATTGTCTGTCTTTAATTATTATTCCCGATGTTAAAATACCACACTTATAATTATAAATTCTTATGTTATAAAAACAAGTAAGCCAATATTTTGGTTTCTGATTTTAAAATATTATTGAGTTTTTGGTTAAGATTTGAAAACATTTATTTAGATTTAAATAAGTAATAAAATAAAGTATAATCGTACATTTACTTTTCGTGTGTTACAATTAACGAAACATGTTGCTTAGATATATACACATTAATATCCCGCTTACTCCCTCTTACCTTATTTTATTCGGTGTTTTGAAAGGAGGATCGTGAGTTAGCTTTGCAGCAGATGCGTTGTCTACATGTAGTCTGGGGACACGTTCACAATCATTTGAAATCTTAGTATTTAATCCATCCTCCTCCGTTAATCCATCCAATTCCCCTGTTTTGGGAATAGCGTGAAGATATATTTTTACCATCAATCCAAATAATTTCTCAGGTTGCTTTAATTTCTGCAGTGTCGGTATTTTATCTACACTTGATTGTTCTTTACTTTGTCGAGACATGGTACCACTAAAGTAAAACGATATAAAAATAACACTTTATATAGTCGTACAAACGATACCCGATGTTGATCGTCCATTGCTATACTAGAAGTAACTAGTAGTACTAGTGTAATGCCATTTACTTATATTAAAATAACTCAGAAGTGCCTTTTAAATATCTTTTTTAAGTTTTCCGTTGAGAAATGCCGCCAGCACATCGAATTGGGCAAACTTTGATTTTGTCTTATGATGCGATACAGCTCTAATAGAAGTCAACGCCTTCTATTTGTGAGTAACCTTCACAACTAACCTGGCTTTGTATGTTCGATTTCACCTTCAAAGTTGGTCTTTAATTTTAATATCCATTTGCAAAGTAATGCTTTCTTACCTTCAGGTAAATTTACCAATTCTCAGGTTTCATTTTCCATTAAGGAATTTATATACGTTAGGTTATCCATAACCTCTTGCTTATTATTATTATTATTATTATCATAACCCGGCTTCCGTCGGGGTCGCTCAGCTGGTGATCTTCTTGTGTACCTCACTCATCGATGGGCGGAGGCAGTAGAGTGCAAGGGGGAGGCCCTGGTAGTTAGCTTGGATATAGCAAAAGCTTTTGATCAGGTGTGGCACAAAGCGCTTCTCTCAAAGCTTCCTTCATATGGGCTTCTCGAGAAATTTTAAAAAAGGGTCACTAGTTTTCTCACAGACCGGAGCATCAAGGTCGTAGTTGACGGTGCATGCACGGACTCCAAGTCTGTGAACGCTGGTGCCCCACAAGGCTGTGTGCTATCGCCAACCCTGTTTCTTCTGCATATCAATGATTTGTTACAAATTAGTAATATTCATTGCTATGCAGATGACAGTACTGGTGATGCCCTATACACCGGCCGTGCCAATATTTCTCGGGAACACGTCGACGAGTACCGGAACAAACTCGTGTCTGAAGTCGAGATTTTGATAGACATAGTCTCGGACTGGGGCCGACTAAATTTAGTCCAGTTCAACCCTAAAAAGACACAAATTTGCGCGTTTACCGCTTAAAAGAAACCCTTCGTCGTGTCACCTCATTTTGAGAGCACTTCCCTAGTTGCCTGAGCCAGTATCGGAATCCTTGGCGTCGACATATCGAGTGACGTTCAGTTTCGCGGTCACTTGGAAGGGAAGGCCAAATTGGTCTCTAAGAAGCTTGGCGTGCTCAGTAGAGCACGATAGTACTTCATGCCGGCTCACCGCCTGCAACTTTATTAGGCGCAGGTTCGGCGGCACATGGAGTACTGTTCGCATCTCTGGGCGGGGGCACCCTAGTGTCAGCTCCTTCCATTTGACCGTATCCAACGAAGAGCGGCTCGAGTCGTCGACGACCATGTTCTAACTGATAGGCTAGATCCCTTGGCATTGCGAAGAGATGTTGCATCTATTTGCATTTTTTACAAGATTTACTACGAGGAGTGCTCTGAGGAATTGTTCGGATTAATCCCAGCCGCTGAATTTCACCATCGAACCTTACGCCATAGTCAAAAATTCCATCAACATCATCTTGATGCTTGGCATTCCACCACAGTGCGTTTTTCGCGGAATTGTCTGCCACGCACTTGCACTGTATGGAATGTGCTGCCGTCAGCGGTTTTTCCGGACCGATACGACTTAGGGACCTTCAAGAAAAGAGCCTATACCTTTATCAAAGGCCGGCAACGCATCTGCTATGCCTCTGGTATTGCGAATGTTCATGGGCGGCGGTAATCACTTACCATCACATGAGCCACCTGCTCGTTTGCCTCCCTTCCCTATATAAAAAAAAACTTGTCTCCATGGGAGCATGTACTTAGTCGTCTCTTTATATGTAATTGATGCCAGCCTTGAAATCGAATCGGGCGTTTTAAATATCCTCTGTTTCGAAGGGTCATTTGAGATTCATTTTGGATTTCCCGATTTGGCATATCATCTATATCATTCTCGTTTTCTTCATAAGGTTGGAAAAGTCTTTTCGAATTATAGTATGTATGAACTTTCTTTGTCTATACTATTTAAATCTTTTGGAATTACTAAAAGTTTAATTTTTAAAGAAGATAATTCCAAATTCAAATTAGGAAAATGTGTGATTTTTATTTATTTTTCGTATTGGCAAGATGAGTGAATCTAATGAAGAAATTCGATAAATTTTAAAATTTTACTACAAAAAATGTGAAAATTTAACGCAAGCCGCGAAAAATTTGCGATGATTATGGACCTAGTACAGTGTCTGTGAGAGTAGCACAAATTTGGTTTAAGCGTTTTCAATCAGGAAGTTTGGAAGTCAAGGATGCACGTCGCTCTGGTCGCCCTCTTACGGAAAAAATGGGTGCCACTTTTGAAAAAGTGGAGCAAGATCGGCATATCCGTAGTTACGACGTAGCTGAAGAACTGGGAATTGACCACAAAACAGTTTTGGCGCATTTGAAAAAAACTACAAAAAAGCTCGATATTTGGGTATCTCACGAGCTCACTGAAAGAAACCTAACTAATCGTGTACTTATTTGTGATTCTTTATTACAACTAACTGAAACAGAACCATTTTTGAAGCAGTGCAATTTTTGAAGAACGTGCGAATAAGGTCGTGATCAAAGGCCGGTCAGGCTTCACAGACTGTGGCGAAACCCGGGTTAACTCGCAACAAGGTGATGCTGTGTGTGTTGTGGGATTGGAAGGGCATTATTCACTATGAGCTGTTACCACCCGGCAGGACTATCGATTCTGAACTCTACTGCGAACAACTGATGAGATTAAAGCAAGAAGTTGAGGGAAAGCTACCGGAATTAATCAACAGAAGGGGTGTGGTTTTTCATCATTATAACTAGACCTCACACATCTTTAGCCACTCAGCAAAAATTAAAAGAGTGGGAGGTAATATAGAGGAGGAGATTATATTAATGCATCCGCCGTAAAATCCTGACCTATTTCGGTCTCTTCAGAATTCTTTAGGCAGTGTCATGTTAACATTGCGAGTGGACTGCCAAAACCAATTTTCGCGGTATTTTGATTAGAAGCCCCAAATTTCCTATAGCAATGGGATCATGTCCCTACCTGCAAGATGGCAAAAAGTTATCGAACAAAATGCTAAATACTTTAGTTTTTAAACTATATTAAAAATGTAAATAAACTATACTATAGTTTAATTACTAAAAGCTTTAGTAAATAAACTATATTAAAAATGTAGTCAATTTTCTTAAAAAATCCGAAAATTTTTTTTCCCCAACTATTATTACTTTAAGAAATATATATGGGATATTTAGATTTTAGATATTTAGTTCAGAGAGTGCTTCCTTCAGCAGTCTGTCCGGCACTGTAAGAATCACTACGGGTATGCGACCCCGAACTGCTCTAGCTCCTCTGCTCGACGCCTCTCCTGTGGCAATAGTATCCTATTCCCCTTTTTCAACACCGACTTGCAATCCCAACACCGACTTGCAATCCCGGTCAGTCACAAGACCTGCTAATGTAGCAGCTTATATCGGCGTTAGAGGTCTTGCTAACGTACGACCCACGTCCCTACCTCTTTCCGATTGTAGCGGTCACCCGTTCTATTGGACTCAGGGTGGCAGGGGCAAGAGTGTATCTGTGTTAGCGCGAACACTGACATTTTTAATGTATTATGCACTATAATATCTCCTGCGCAAGTGACTTGGCTATTGACACGTTCTCCGATTAAATATAAAGTCCAGTAGCGATTGACAGAGGTAAAGAAAAGAGGAGAGTGGTCGCTTCGCACTGCACAGGGCTGACAGTGTGATTCTGCCACACTGTGAGTGACAAAACAGCTCTATTCAGAGATGCCCTGCTTTCCCCAATCCGGGGAGGGAACTAGAAAAGGTGTCCTAAAAAAGGCTTGGCTCTATCATATCACAGAGGTAGTAACCGCAGCTGTCTCTGCAACAACCTTTACGGGCTAGAAAGACAAAAAAGAATAAACTGAAGATCTTAAAACTCATAATATGACGTTTGCTGCGTGGAACGTTGCTGTGCCCTCCTCGTGAAACTGCTTTCGTGTCCCGAGAATTTACGACGCTACGGTGTGGTTATTGCTGCTCTCAGTGAAACGCACCTGGCTGACGAGAGGTGCATATCACTCCTGTTATGCGTGATGCAAACGCAATCTGCTCCACTTACCACAGACTGGTCATCACCAAAGCACTAAGGCTACGCCTATTCCCTCCACGGAGATCCCAAAGTACGAAGCCTAAACGCCGACATATTGGGAAACTAGAGAGTCCAAAGTATGCAGTGGCTTGTTGACTCTAACCAACTAGGAGCATTTTATGATGAGGTCCGAAAACTTGTTGGTACTGCTAATCGTATCAGAGTTCCTCTTAAATCTCTCGAGGGCACTAAGCTGCTTACAAACAAGCAAGATGTTCTCAATCGTTGGGGAGAGCACTTTAACAACTTACTCAATTTGGACCGAGCTGCAGACCTCGCACCCAATTGCTCGAAGTCTGCATTGCCCACGATTAATGAATTGGACAGTCCACTGTCTCTGCAGAAGGTCATCGTTACTGTACAGCTACTTACAAGAACAACAAAGCGGTCGGCGATGACTATGTGGCTGGGGAATTGTAAAAGTATGGTGGCTCAGAATTGCATCAGGCCATTTGGAAACTGTTCGCTCGAATGTGCTTTGTACTTTGCAGCAGTAGTTCGGAAGGCTTTGCTATCTGAGGGTATTCGTATTCAGTATCGTATCGACGGCGGCGGGGTCTTCAATCTAGCCAGACTAAAAGCTCACACCAAAGTGTCTCATGTGACCATCACTGAGATGTCTGTATACATAGACGATTTATGTTTTGTGGCGGAATCCCCGGAGGGTCTACAATGACTTATGTTAAGTCTCGTCACAATGTGCTCGCGCGTTCAGCGCAAAAATCAGTTACGTCAGTCACCTGCGAGCACACGAACAATGCTCGCAATAGTGCAAGTGGGTCGGGAATACTATATATTTTACTTTACTCTTTGGTTTAACCCTTTCTTCCAGGTTGCCAACATTGGTCTCTGTTCCATATATATGGCTGGCGCAAATTTTTCTATATCTGTAATAGGACTGGACTTTGACAGTGACAGAAACATAGATTCTAGATCTCTACAAAGTACATAATTGACATAATTCAAGTAAATAAAAAATAGAAAAACAGTTACCTTCTAATTTAATGTTATGCGATATTTGGTTTTTATTATAAAATAGTTTATTTATAATAACTAATCATGTTGAAGGTAATATAAATTTAAGTCTCACGTATATTTCTTTTTTGCACATAACGACGTGGTGCTTGCTAAATAATTTTTTGCAATTTTCAGGATAAAGGACAAGTCACTTTCGAAGATAAGTGGCCTTCTATGCGTCCTATAGTTTTAAAGCTTCTAAAACAGGAGCCTGTAACTCAGATTGAATGGCAAGATCTTTTCGGTGCTGTCCATTCTGTTTGCCTTTGGGATGAAAGAGGCCCTTATAAATTGCGGGATGCACTACAGCAAGATATAATGATGTATATTAAGCAAGCTCAAGCTCGTGTACTCGCACAACGAGAAGATCAAGCTCTTCTTAAGGCATATATAGCAGAATGGGGTAAATTTTTCACTCAATGTAACTATCTTCCTACACCATTTAGGCAACTAGAAAATTCAATAAATAATATAAGTAAGGTGACCAGTTCCAATTCATCGAACGCGCAGAAAAAGAATAATAACAATAATATTGAAGACAGTTTAGTTCGCAAATTGATGTTAGATTCATGGAACCAAAGTATTTTTATGGATATTAAACAGAGGTTACAGGATTCTGCTATGAAATTGGTGCAAGCTGAACGAAATGGAGAATCTTTTGATTCACAACTAGTGATAGGTGTTAGAGAGTCTTATGGTGAGTCATTAATTTTTTTAATATGCTAATTGAAGTCTTAAATAAATGATTATCCTTGATCTTTACCTGAGTAGGTATTTTTTTTGACAACATGTGTAGTTTTGGATATTTATAAAAGATTTGAACAAACCTTAATTCATAGACAATTTTGACTTTGATTTTGAAAAATTTATATCCAAAATAGTATCTTCACACAGGAAGACCTTTACAGGTAAAATTTCATTCAAAACCAGTTTTTTAAATTTCTTTTTTATTTTCCTTTGGGAAAATGTTACAGGTCCCCACCTGACCTCAGATATGGCCTATTGCTATATCTGAGTCTAAGTCATTAAAACAATATACTTACATCAATAAATATATAAACATGCATGACTTGAGTACATATTCATCAAACAATGTTAGCCACTAGTGGGATTTGAACTTGCAACCATTAGTTTCTAGGCACTAGTTTGTACACAAAATACACACTCGGATGTGAATTTGCAAAAATCAGCCAGTCTAATCTAATCTAGGCACTAGTTAAAGGCATAGTTATTATCCACTACACTGTCTTTATATGCCATTTCGTAGTGCCAATCCCCTTGCCACACATGACAATTATAGCAGACTTGAGAGAGATGAAAAAGACTTGTCCTATGGACTTTTAAAGAATTCATTAATCTGTCTGATGTAATGACTTAACAAGTAGACAGAAACAGAATATGTTTAAATGACAAGGTGATGAATTTGTATTGTAACAAACTTAGTAATTACAACCATATTTCGTAATTATTGTAGTTACATTTTATTTACAGTAAATTTATGCTCAAACTCAATGGATAAGCTTCAAATATACAGAGAAAACTTTGAAGCAGCTTACATGCAAGCCACTGAAGAATTCTATAAATATAAAGCTTCTGAGCATCTCCTAGCAAATGGAGTACAATCTTTTATGACATATGCTGACCAACGTCTAAAGGAAGAGGAGGCTCGCGCTCATAGGTACTTAGAGCCAGGTAGCGGTAGTGTAGCAGCTCTTACACAGTGCTGTGAAAAAGTTCTTATTGGCGAACATCTACCTACATTACTGGCAGAAAGTGCACCATTAATCAAGGCAGGGGAGACAGAAAAGTTACAGCTAATGTTTCGTTTACTGGATAGAGTACCAGAAGGAGTTACACCTATACTGCGAGACTTAGAAGCTCATATTGTGTCATCTGGTCTGGCAGACATGGTTGCATCTGCTGATATTATAACAACTGACTCTGAAAAGTATGTAGAGCGTTTACTAGACTTATTTAAACGATTCAGTACATTGGTCAAAGATGCATTCATGGATGATCCTAGATTTCTTACTGCCCGAGACAAAGCTTACAAATGTGTAGTAAATGACACCACAGTTTTCAAATTAGAGTTACCAGCATCAGCTCTCATTCGCGGCAGTAAAGGCACTGCCCTGAAAGTAAATGTCCAGAGCTTCTGGCCAATTACTGTGATATGTTGCTACGAAAAACAACTCTAAGTAAACGCCTCACTAGTGAACAGATAGAGTCCAGGCTAAGAGATGTACTTTTAGTATTGAAATATATTGAAAATAAAGATGTTTTTATGAGATATCATAAAGCGCATTTAACACGTAGGTTAATATTGGACTCTAGTGCAGATTCAGAAAAAGAGGAAGATATGGTAGAATGGTTGCGAGAAGTGGGTATGCCAGCTGACTATGTGAATAAATTAGCTCGAATGTTCCAAGACATAAAAGTTAGTGAAGATCTAAATATTCAATTTAGGGGTGAAACAACACGCCATGATGCAATAAACATAAAGATTCTTAATGCTGGAGCGTGGGCGCGTGGTTCTGAAAGAGTAACAGTAAGTCTTCCTTTGGAGTTGGAAGATTATATACCAGAGGTGGAAGATTTTTATAAGAAAAAACACTCTGGGCGGAAATTGCAATGGTATCATCACATGAGTAATGGTACAATTACATTTGCTAATTCAGTAGGAAGGTTTGATTTGGATGTAACTACATTTCAAATGGCTGTTCTGTTTGCTTGGAACCAAAGACCGTTAGAACGGGTAAGTTATGAGAATTTAAGACTTGCAACTGAACTTCCAGATCCAGAATTGAGACGGACTTTGTGGTCTCTTGTTGCATTTCCTAAATTAAAACGTCAACTACTGTGCTATGAACCTATAGTTCAAAACCCTAAAGATTTTGTAGAAAATACTGCATTCTGGGTGAATCAAGAATTTGCACTTATTAAAAATGGGAAACCTCAAAGAAGAGGTAAAATCAATTTGATTGGTCGACTTCAATTAAGCACAGAGCGTTCTCAATTGGAGGATAATCATTCAATTGTGCAACTTCGAATTTTAAGAACTCAAGAAGCCATCATAAAAATATTGAAGATGAGGAAACGGATAACAAACACTGCTCTACAGGTATGTACTATAGTATCTATATTTAAAATCTTTGTCATGTCATGAAGATCATCTTCCTATCAAGTTGGTCTCAGTCTACTTTGTCCCATTTTTATTCAATTTTTCGATAAAATCTTCACCATTTTATTCAACTTGTGTGAACAATCCAATTTACACATTAAGTGGTATGATCTATCAATCCCGCCATATTGTGTGCATTAATTTATTTTTTGTTCGGCCAAGGAAACACGCCACATTATAAGAAGTGATTACACTTCTACTACATTCAGTTTGCTTTTATGTTTCTGATATACTCGCTCTGACTTTGACATAGTTTCACTATACTAATCTTTTTACCACAAGTTCATTACCACCATTAACCAGATTGCTAACATCCACAACTGTTTACGAAAAAGCTTAAATTTCCTCTAAGGACTACTGAATAAGATGGATTAGGTTAATGGATTAAAAATGAATCTAAAAATTAATTAGATCGCAGGTATTTTTGAAGTTTGTAAAAATGTCTCTTAGAGCGGACAAAGTGTATACTATGAACGGAAAATAATTCTAATCAGTAGAAGTCGGTGAAGTGATATATATCATTAACGTAATAACAGTTACAAATCGTGTAGAGTACAAATCGGATTATTTTCCCTAGTATTTAAAGTCCACAAAGCTCTAAACGTGCCAGCGTCTGTATTTACTTAGGAGATGGAGAAACTACTTTTTGCAAATAAAATTTAACGAATTCTACGATAAGCAGTTTCGGAAATCCTTTAATGTCCCATAATTTTAGTATTGTAGGAAGTAGCCTAGGGCCTAGTTATGTAACTTATGGTATTTCCTTCACCAAGATCGTGAATTAGTCCTGTATGGGGCGCCGTTTTAATCCTATGTTAAAATTGACAATTTATAGATAATTCATCAGTGTGAGCCTTTTATTTTTTAGATGGATTTAATCAATTCTGGACAGTAGCTAATAAACTTTACTACCTCAAACATTCTCTTAAGAAACCTTACAAAGATCAACGCCTTTTGCGGAGTACAAACCGAAATACCGAAGTCATCCATAGGTCACCATTAATAATTAGGGCTTAGATTAGTTCGCAGAAAGTCATTCCGTCCATTCCGAGTTAACTCCCTACCCGTGCGAATAACGAAGTACGTACGACATAGAAGTCTAAAGCAAATATGGTTAAATTCGTACAACGTTGATTTATTTCGTCTAGGAATTTATACATAATTTACAAATATCGAATAAAGGCAGACCGTACTCATCTGAAAAATCATATGTCTGATATCGGCAATTATATAAACGGGGAATATACGAAAATGAATAAAAATAGATATTAAATGATTCTGCATGTTTGGAACGCTATGCAAACAGTCGTTTAGAGACAAACCGGTTGTTTTAAAACTTGGGTCTAATACTATATACTGTACACTACACTATAGCCTCCCCGTTCGCCTAGTCGTAGCGATGTGGCTTACTATCCATGGCTTAGCCACACGCGGTGAACTACGAGGAACCTTCATGGCCGGCCTGACTACTGGAATGGACGGCCCCAGATGGCCGTTCCATGTGGGCTTGGTCAACTCACTTCGGATGCATGTTGACGGTCTGTGGAGGGAGTGTTAGCGTCGTTGCATTCGCACCGCTCTCCGTCCCCTCCACAGCCGAGGCGGAGTCGCGGCGAAAGAGGAGTTTTGGTATCGCTCTCCCTACCCACCGAAATGTGGTCTGCGGCCGAGCCAAAACCCAGATCTGCCGCGAGGTGCCGCCTTCCTGAGCCTTTTTAGTAACAGCATGCGGCGAAGGCGGAACACCGTGGGGTTTTAGTCGGTGCGTGCCCGACATCGCGGCCTTGCCCCCGCGGGGGCGTGTTTCCCCACGTATAAAAAAGGGTGCACTATAGCACCGGTTTTTAAGTATCAATGTTTCGTCTTTTATACGTTGGGATGGTAAATAAACTTTATACTATGCAAGTATATGAACTGTAATAACATTAAATTAGACAGTTTGTACAATTTAAGCTCTTGATAACATGAATATGGCGGAAGGAGCGATGGAATGGTGTATGTACCCGAGCATACAACGCAAAAATTATGAGTTTAATTATTGAGAGGTTAGACAAACGGAGAAACGCGTCCTGGAACGAAAGGACAATTTCATAGAGGATTATCCACCTACGCAGTTTTAAACCCCTAGGTTGAGCACACCATAGTCCCAGAAGTGTAAAAAAATAATGATTGCAATATTTTTAAATTTTTTTGTGTGCGACTAAATTCTTGGTTCTACATTTTCAAATTTATTTATGAAACAATTTTTTTGAATATCTGTATTATCTATATTTTTGTTTTACAGAGTGAACTGATAGAAATTTTAAAGAACATGTTTTTACCATCTAAGAAGATGATTAAGGAGCAATTAGAATGGCTTATTGAACATAAGTATATGCGGCGGGACGATGAAGATATCAATACTTTTATATACATGGCCTAAAAACTTTTTGTCAAGTGTAAATGAGAGAAATCAAATAAAATATTCACCCTGTATTAGATGTTTAATATATTCAACTATCCTTTGAAGTTGTTATACATGTTTTGGCTGTGATATTGCTTTGCATATTGTATGCAGGTGAATTTTCATTTGCAGAACAGTCCGTGAATAACATATGGGTAATTACTATTTTCTTTCAATGGTTGCACTTTAGCATACAGAACGCGCCCAGAATTGTTACAATTATAACAGAATCATTAACATGTTATACTTATCAGAGTTGAAGTAACGGAGACTTAGCATAACTGCGACTTAGTTTACAAGAGTCAATGTCCAATTGTCAAATGACTATCTATTGAAACAAAAGTCATTTAAAATTAGAATTAAAAAATAAACTACGAGGAGGGATAAAAAAGTAGTGAGAATGAGAAAGAATATAATATAATAAAGGCGAATATAATAAAGGCGTCGGAAAGAATATAATAAAGGCGACGGACTCAGCACCTGTCAAGTTGTCTGTATCTTCGGTGAAAGGTGGGTCGAAGGAACTTAACTGTCTAGACCAGACCTCTGTCTACCCCTGTATTGGGGTGCGTGAAGATGTATATATATATATATATATATATATATATATATATATATATATATATATATATATATATATATATATATATATATATATATATATATATATATATATATATTTGTATACACCTTCACGCAATTCCCCATACAGGGGGTAGACAGAGGTCTGGTCTAGACAGTTAAGTTCCTTCGACCCACCTTTCACCGAAGATACAGACAACTTGACAGGTGCTGAGTCCGTCGCCTTCTTTATGTCCAAGCCAACGATATAATTCGTACATAAGTTTTTGAAAAACCCATTGGTACGAGCCTACCACTTGGGAATCGAATTCGGTGTCTTGACACGAAATTTCGGCCACCCAAGGGACAGTTTCCATTGCGAAGATTGCTGTTTTGTCTCGGGATCAAAATGATGCATCCATGTTTCGTCCATTGTAACGAAACGGGACAAAAGTTTTCAGAATCATCTTGTAACTTGTCCAACAATATCTTCGAAATGTCTAGTCGATTATGTTTCTGACTGTCGGTTAACATTCTCGGCACCCACCTTGCGGAGAATTTTGTCATATTCAAAGATTATTTCAATATGAATTGAATACTTCCATATGAAATGCCCGTTTCTTGAATTATCGTATCGTAACTCTTCAAGCGCTCCATAAAATTTTCTCGACTTTCGCAACATTTTCTTGGGTGACTGTCGTCGATGGACGGCTGCAACGACGTTCGTTTTCTGTGCTCGTTCTCCCTTCTCGAAATTGAGAAGCCCACCTTTCGACAGTGGAATACGGCGGAGCAGACACTCCTAATGTTGCCACCAAACCGCAATGAATCTCTTGCGTCGTTAACTTTTTTAAACATAGGTAATTAATAACGGCTAGCACTTCCGTTTTTCCGACACGAAGAAAGCAAATGACTACATTCAGAAAAAAAAACAAAAGAGAATCGAAGATTTATTATTCTTTATATTTAGATTTATTTATTAATATTACAAATATTAGCTATACCTGCCAGTATTTATTTTTTCTTACCGAGGAGTATATTGTTCTCATTACTTTTTGATTCTTCGTCATATAGCAAAATCAATTATTTTAATGTAATTAAAGCCAATATTGATATGAAATTGATGTTTTCTATATTTTAATTGAGTATTTTGTTATATATATGTATATATATATATATATATATATATATATATATATATATATATATATATATATATATATATATGTATATTAATTAATAAAAATAAATCATATTATATATTTAAGCCCCGTATTTTTATTTATTTTATTTGATTTTTTTTTAAATCTGTTATTACCATTTATTATGCCTAACTGCCTTTCATAGTTTTTATTAAACCTATGAACATTTTAAATCTGGGGGTATGGATCACTTCTCAATAATTCTGTTTATTTTAATTCAGCAGATCGATTGTTAGGCCATTTATGTATATAATACGATTATATATTTTATATATTTATGTATATAATACGATTATATATTTTATATATTTATGTATATAATACGATTATATATTTTATATATTTATGTATATAATAGATGGATAAGTAAACCTTCATTTAATACTATATTCTAACAGTTGTAACACGCAATTGATTAAATGGTACCGAAAAAAAACCTTTTCTATATAGAAGCAATGTAAATTGTAAATAAATGTTATCATATAAAATTAAACAACTTTACACATGATCAATTTTATTCAATATGACAATTGGTAAATTATATATAAAAGTATTTATTAACAGCTTCAATTCTTCACAGGATCGATAGTTTCGCCTCCTTGAATTTGACCCCAGCCAATCAACCTGTGAAATCAGAATAAATCTTAGTAATATAGTTAACTTTCTACCGACAACTTGCTAAATTAATTAATTAATATCATAATGTTTTCATTGAGTATATCTTCATTTTGAAATACGCCTTTGAATACACATATATATATACAATAAAAAGTATGTAAAAAAAAAACAATAAAAAAATTCACGCCATTCCCAATGCAGGGGTAGACAGAATTCACGACAATTAAGTCTTTTCAATCCAACTTCCAAGAAGACATTTTTGGGACAATAATACTTATATTGTGTATCACAGAGATCCAGAGCAATATATATCATATATAAATTAAAAATCTGCTGTGAACAGGAATCTAAGTCAGACAAAAGTGCTTACCGCCAGTGGTTTTCCACTCTTCTACTGAGAGCCACCTTTTCTCCAATTTCCGTACATACGGGATTGTTAAGAGCTATTTTAGCCAAATCAGCTTTAGTTGCAATAACTCTACCACCAGTACTCAAGGAACCGATATTTACCAGCAACATCTGAAAAGAGAAATTCAATGTTATGGGGTACTATGGAGTACATTTTAAATACTCGTTGGAACTTACAGTATGAGATGAGATAGATACAGTACAGTGGCGCCGACAAGGTACGAGGGCCGTTCCGAAATTTTTTTTTACGTGTACTCAAACGGGAAATATATGTAAACTACCATCTGTTAATTAAGATTATTTTAGTATGACATTTTTGCGCAAACTTGTCAGTCCATAGTTGGTAAATAATTTACAATGTAGCTGTGCCACGCGAGTTTTTGAGTTATTAAGTTTTGGTGGGGTTCAGATTACAGTTACGGTAGCCAGAACGCTCGATTATTTTGAAAAAAGTTTTATGCTCTACAACCCATTTTAACTCAACTGTAAAGTATGGTAGATAAGAACTAGGTTTTAAAAGTATATACCTCATGCCTGGTAAGCTTTTGAACTTTAGCGGCCTTTTTGTCTCCCTCTGTGCGAACACCGAGAAGTCGTTTTAACAAGTGATAGGACACCTCAAGCTTCACGAAGATCCCAGGCAAAGTACCTACGGCGCCTAGAACCTAGAAAAGACAATAAATACTTTTAAAAATGAAGTACGTCAACAGTACAAGTAGAATTTCAAGTTATAATACATAGGTTGAGCGTAATTATATATAATTATAGGTTGAGAGTAATTATATATAATTATAGGTTGAGAGTAATATAGCTGAAACTAGGCGATTAGCGAAAATTATTATTATATTTATTGACAAAATTTATTCCCTCCTTTGAAATAGAGATAGAACACTTTTTCAAAGCGTTAGATATTTTTTCGTATGTTATAGAATGATTGATTATACAGAAATATTATAAAACGATTGTAATTACGTCTGCAGGGCGTCTGCCTAAATTTTATTGAATAACATGTGGCGACGCCTAGTTCTTAAAATCTCAACACAGGAATTCATCGCCCACTATCATAACGGCACGTAAGATTCCACTACTTTACAAGTGGCAAGTGGATCGTAGTAGCAGAGGCCTTACATCTGAGATGCTGTTGCCTCGGACGGATTAGGTCTGTTGAATTTCTATTATTTCGGTCTGTTCTATTACATTTCAAGGGGAACGCCTCAGTCGCCACTGTGACGCTCACCAGAAAAAATGGGGTTGTAAACCACATGACAAGATTCTAACACTCGACTCGGAAACTGAATTAAAAACAGAAGCAGCTAAGGTTAAACAAATAAGAGAAATATTATTTAATAAAAATAAATAAATAAATATCTTCACGCAATTCCCAATACAGGGGTAGACAGAGGTCTAGTCTTAGACAATAAAGTCCCTTCGACCCATCTTCCACCGGAGATATTTTCGGGACAACGTGACAGGTCGTGATCCTGTCGCCGCCTTTATGTCCAAGCGATCGACACAATTCGTACATAAGTTTTTGAAAAACCCATTGGTACGAGCCTCCCAGCTGTGAATCGAACTCGGGTCTCCCGACTCGTTATTCCGACCACCCAACCACTTTATTTCAAATAATGAGGAGCGTTCCGCGCGGACAGAGCGACCTGCCCGACGAGCCGGTCGGCGCGGCACAGCGTGGGCTCGATGCGGGTGCCGACGCCGATGAGCCCGCCCGGCGCCGCGTACTGCAGCTCGTTCTGCTCCGCGAACAGCGACACGATGCGCGACAAGATCGGCTGGCACGTCAGCCGCCCCTCGCCGTCCTTGCTCACCAGCCCCGGGCGCACCTGCGCCGGTAACAAACAAACAAACAAACATTTATTGCACATTCATTGCACATAATACACCACGAAAAATTAAAAAAAAAATTAGAAAACTTAACAGACGAAACTAAAGTAACTTATAAACATAAAAATGACACAAAAAAATAACGTTTGTTTATGATTGTCGTATGAGTCGTGGTGCAATGGGCAAAAAGACCGACTCAGCTTAATGCCGCAGTTCACACAAAACTGTAGCGCTGGTTTTCAGTCGGCCTTAGTGGCGAGTGACTTACGGACGTCTTTCTGTGTTTAGTTTAAGTTTTTTATTTTCTATTTACGGGGCAACGCGACAGATGGCGAGCACGTCGCCGTCTGTATGCGCAAGCCAACGATGTAATTCGTACGTAAGTTTTTTTTGGAAAAACCCATGGGTACGAGCCTGCCACCTGGGGGATCGAACTCGAGTTCACTCGACTCGAAATTCCGACCACCCAACCAAAAAAAGAAAAACGTTCAAAAAAAGAAAAACGTGTACACTTGAGAACTAATATTTGAGTTTGGTTTTAAAACCAGCTTCCTTTCTCCCTGTTTATTCTTTGGTTTCTTCCTCAGGAGATGGCACTTATGCTATTGATGACACTTAAACAAATATAATTAGCTCTAAATAACTCTTCTGTCAAGCTGATAGAAAAAGCCTTTGAGGTTTGTGTGCCATTGATTCAAATGGTGCATAATTATCGAATCCGATCGACAAACTATCTAACACTTGAAATAACAAGGTACGCACACAATTAAAGTTTTTTTTTTCAAATTGAGAGAGAAAAACAGACTAGTGATTTTGAATCACTGCTTACTGCTTGCGCTGGTAACTTCTCTCTTTAAATTTAATAATCATCGTGCAAAACCTAACGCACAGCGAGGAAGTTAGTGTCCCTCTATACTTTTATTTTCATTTAGTTTTGTCTGACTTTGGCCGAACTGAAATGAGGCCTAACAGTGTAGTTATTTTTATAAAATTTATCGGAATTAATTATCATTTGTTTTGTAAAAAGAGGGGCCTTTTGTAAAAAAAATGTAAATAATTCTTATGCATCTTGTACACAAATTGATACCATTAAACAAATACAAACACAAGAGCCCTTTGAAAAACTTTTGCTTTGAGCTGTACCATACATAATTATATATATCAGCCTGTAAACGTTAACTATAAATGTCAGTTTGCAAGCGGATTGGTGGTCACAGTAAGTACCACACACTTTGCACAATCAACTCTGCTGTCTGTCACCGGTTTTCTGAATTTTCTCCGGTATTTTTTTCGAAAAAAAAATATATATAAAAATATCTTCACGCAATTCCCAATACAGGGGTAGACAGAGGTCTTGTCTAGACAATTAAGTCCCTTTGACCCATCTTCCACCGAAGATATCTTCGGGACAACGTGACAGTTGGTGAGCCCGTCGTCGTCTTTATGTCCAAGCCAACGATGAAATTCGTACACAAGTTTTTGAAAAACTCATTGGTACTGCCACCTGGGGGGGATCGAACTCGGGTCTCTCGACTCGAAATTCCGACCACACAACACCTCTGCTATCGTGAGTTTTTTTTTTCGAGATGGTAATTTCGTCATCGTTCGGTGTCCCAGTACATTTTGAAGGATCGTTACTGTTACATTTTGTTTCCACCACCACCAGTGTGACCACAAACCTCTATTTCCATGCCGACGGTGAGCACTCCCTGCAGTATGGAGCCGCCGGCCACGCCGCCGCGCAGGTCGTCCACTTCGCAGCCGGGCTTGTTCACGTCGAACGAACGGATCACAATCATCCGCGGCGGCGACGTGAAATCGCGTAGGGGCACCGGGATTTTCTTCGTTATGTATTCGCATAGCACCTTTTAAAAGAATAAGTCACGATAGCCGAGTGGTTCGGTGGTCGAAATTTCGAGTCGAGAGACCCGAGTTCGATCCCAAAGTGGCAGGCTCGTACCAATGAGTTTTTTTTAAAAAACTTATGTACGAATTATATCGTTGGCTTGGACATAGAGGCGGCGACGGGCTCACCACCTGTCACGTTGTCCCGAAAATATCTTCGGTGGAAGGTGGGTCAAAGGGACTTAATTGTCTAAACTAGACCTCTGTCTACCCCTGTATTGGGAATTGCGTGAAGATATTTATATTTATTTATTTATTTACCTTTGAAAATTTTTTAAATTCGTAGTGGAATTAGAAAGGCGTGTGTAAACAATTTGTCTGGCAATATGTTATGTCTTCACACTATTCCCAATACTAGGGTAGACAGAGGTCCAGACAGTTAAATCCTTTCGACCCAACTTTCACCGAATGCATTTTTTGGGACAACGTGACTAGTGGTGACCCTGCTTATGTCCAAGCAAATAATATAAATCGTACTAAAGTTAAATTATATATATATATATATATATATATATATATATATATATATATATATATATATATATATATATATATATATATATATATATATATATGTATATATATATATATATATATATATATATATATATATATATATATATATATATATATATATATATATATGTTTATGTACTAAAGTTCGGAATAAACTCATGTGGTACGAACTTTCGATCACGTCGTTTTAGTAATCGATTTAAATATTATCTTAACGGAACATACCTCAATATTGTACTTTAATTGTGCAGAAATGGGTATGATAGGAGATCCTTCGGCGACTGTGCCTTGAACGAACTTTACAATTTGTTCGTGTTGCTCCTTGGCCTGTCCTTCTTTGACAAGATCTATTTTATTTTGTAGAATGAGTATATGTTTTAACTTCATAATCTCGATAGCCGCTAAATGTTCACTTGTCTGCGGTTGCGGACAGGATTCGTTACCTGCGAATTTTTGGCGTGAAGCATTAAATAATACGTACAAATACATTATTTCGTCGTCCTTTGCAAAGCGACATTTCCCTTGAAAGTGACATATCTTATATAAATAAAAACCTATGGCCGGTATACTCCGAAACTACGGAAACCGTTCAGTATGGAATTTTGTAAATTTGTATAGTTTGGTCTAACTTAGAAAATGGGATAGTTTTTATCTCGATTACAACAAGCTTCAATATCAATGATATTGAAATAATTATAATAATGAATTGACGTTTGTAAATCTCAAAAAAAACTAAAGAAAGGCTGAACCTATTTGTCTAATTTCAGTTTTGAAATATTTGCAAAAGTCTAGGGAAGGTTTAAAAGGAGAGAAAATAGAAAGAAATTGCATTTGGACTCAGTAGTAGGTGGCGTTGCAAAAGGTTTTAAGGCAGGGTTGCAAAGGTTTTTAGCAACCGTATGTTTGTGGCCATAAAACTTGAAAAATAGCCGAGAACGCGAAAGGTTTTTAAAAAATATTTTAAAAACATTTCGCGTTGTATCCCTAAAAATGTTATGACTACCGTCTATCGTGTAGTTTTTGCAGAACTAAAAATTCTAAGCAGGGTATATATGAACCGTGACCAAAACAAGCATGTAAATAAAAAAGGTACTACGCAGGATCAAGTAGTCGCCGAGTACATACGTAGCGTAGCATGAGAGGTAGAAATATTAACAGTGGTAGAGCAACGCATCAACTTTTGTTGTTGCATGAATGGGCCGGCTCGACCGGGGAAGTACCACAACCTCACAGAATACCGGCGTGAAGTAGAAGTCTAACAAAATTCTGCGTTTCGTCTGGTGAGTTAAGGTAACCGGTGGCCCACACACCCCCCTCCCCCAATTCTGGGAGGGGGCACGCAAAAGGCCGGCAACGCATCTGCTATGCCTCTGGTATTGCGGGTGTTCATGGGCGGTGGTAATCACTTACCATCACGTGAGCTATGGAGGCAAACGAGCAGGCGTTTGCCTCCATTTTCTATAAAATAAAAAAAAGAATATGTACCTTGCACACGAGTCTTATGCAGGTAATACCATATATAATCTTCCCAGATCTTTTTTACAATACCGGCTTTGCCGCCTTTGATAAAGGAATTCTCAAAGGCGGCAAAGCCGGTATTGTAGGTGTTCATGGACGGAGGTGGTCACTTGCCATCACGTGAGCCACCTGCTCGTTCGCCCCTTATTCTATAATTTAATAATAATCTGCAATACTTGCCTGCGATAAGTAAGAGCGCTGCGTCCATAACAGCCGCACCGTTCAACATAGTTGCCATGAGAATGTCGTGACCGGGGCAGTCAACGAAGCTCACGTGACGCACCAGCTGGAAGCGGCCACTGCAGGCGGGGCGGAGACACGGGAAGTTGTCGTCTTTGGACGAGCTGCCAGATATGTAACTTGTTGGTCGCGGGCATTTCGGATTGTCGCATTTATAGATTTTCGCGTTGGCGTAACCTGCATTAAGAGTTATCCGTTAACAATGCATTTTCAATTCATAGCGGAGTTCATACAAAAATTGATTGATATATGTTCTCGCCTACCTCTTTTTATTAAACAGAATTGTATTTTATTATATTAAACAGAATGTGAGTGGTAAGATAAAGGTTTAACTTTTAATAAACGAACTTTTCAAGAACTGTGAAAAAGTAATTGAACGAAAATCATAATAATTACCGGGATAAGCTTTTTATGGAGCTAGAGCTATATGAGCACTTTTCCAGGCTTCGAGAAATTTAGAAGTAACATTCATTTCTAATGTCATCACTACCGACCGCATTACAAAAGATGGAAAATATTTAAAAACTAAAAACGAACGAACGAATAGAGTTTGTGTTAGAAGTTCCCTACCAATGCTATAAGGGCAAGAAAATGTTAGATTAAAAGTTCAACGATAATACATGAACGTGATGAATTATTGGTTTTTTCTCCAAACTCTGATCATTCCAAGAAACTTCCAAGCTGGAGTGAGATAACATTTTAGATAATGACGTCTTAGAGTATTAAATTTAGCTTTTCGCGATTTGTGCGGTTATTCAATTGTCATTTATTTTTTATTTATTTTTTTTATTTATATTCAGAAAAAAAAAACAAATTACAAATGAAAACAACAATACACTGTACTATAAAACCATGTGGTTTTTTTTTGTACAATGGAGTTCGTCCATACAGATAACATTATTTAGCAGTTTACTTATTATAAACCAGATAGTTTACATTAATTATTACGAACATGATATAGGAATTTTTAGTGAGGGTAGATTAGGTGCGAATGTTTTTGTCATTATAACAATGACGAGCACATAAAAAAAGAAAAAGAAACAAATGCGTTCGAGTGTCCTAAGGGTGTCTCAACATT
This sequence comes from Sericinus montela, assembly GCA_029286605.1. Lineage (NCBI taxonomy): Eukaryota > Metazoa > Arthropoda > Insecta > Lepidoptera > Papilionidae > Sericinus > Sericinus montela. The sequence continues at coordinate 3,234,752 of JAGSMR010000031.1, read as the reverse complement.
ATTATCAATTATTTCATATAATTATCATGTAGCAAAGCTAAATAGTAGTTAGTTAATTTAGATTTGATGTTGTTTGGGTTTATTTCGTAACGTAATGGGTGGTAATTCGTAAACGGGTGGTAATTCGTTTATTAATTTTGGAATCATAAATTCGTGTGCGTTTTTCATAGTTATTCTTATTATACACAGGCACATATAATGTTTTATTAGAGATAGCGCGAGTACCTTTGCTATGTGATATTAGAGTTTGCAGGTCTTTGTTAAAAAAACTGTTCTTTTAGGAGCACATATTTGATTTTGTCATGGATTGGGATTATTTTACAATACGCGAACAACATATGGTAGTTATTTTTATATTTACTTTTTACTTTAGGAGGGACGATTATCTTTGGAAACTTTAATTGAAGTTGAAAAATTTTGTCTATGTATGTTTTGAATGTGAATCCATATCTACTCAAACCGTACGAAGTTATTGATTCAACTAAAGCTTTATATAATAATAATTTAATTGGAAGGTCAAGGTTGTTTTTAATTAGTACAAATTTTGTCAGAATTGATTTTAGCCGGTCACAGACCTTACTTATATACTTTTTCCAATTTAGTCGGCTATCAATTATGAGACCTAGGTTCCTGTGGTTGTCCGTATAAACTATTGACGGACAATAGCACATAGATTTTATTTGAAATGAATGTAAGCATGACTGTGAGTGTGCTATGAGATTAGGCACTGTTTTAGCACGGTTATGAGAAGAGCTGATATACATTATTTTAGTTTTTTTATCGTTTAAAACTAAACCAACATCGTGAGACCACTTAATAAGAGATGTAAAATCTTTTTGCAAACGTATAAATGCGACTCCAAGATCGGCATCAGCCGCTACTAGGCACGTGTCGTCGGCAAACTGATAAATTTCACAGCTGTCAATTAAATTTATTAAACTATTTACATATGTTAAGTAGTGTAAAGGTCCGAGTACTGATCCCTGTGCAGTTCCTTCAGTTACAGTCTTTTCATAACTCCAATTTTCAGCGATCTTAACTTTAAAACGTCTATTTTCCAGATAATTTTTACACCATTTCTGGACAGGTCCTCTAATTCCCGATTCGTCCAGTGATTCAGTTATATATTTTTGACGCAGTTATATAAAATACTAAATATTTGAAATTGGTGAATTAAAAAAGATTATACTCATTAAAAGACAGTTTAATTCATGTGTGTGCACAGAACCACTATTGCTATGTCATATGTTACATTCAATGTAGAAATTGTTATTTTGAAGTTCATTTGAAGTTAGTCAGTATATTAATATTTTTGTATCAGTTTGTGGAATCTTTAAAATGATGCCATGATGTGTATAATGAAGTATAACATTTTCTGCAATACATTCCATTTGTACAGAATAATACTTGAATATTGCATTAATGTATAACTTCAATATCTAATAAATCAATATTAGTTTTTATGTTTATACTGCCGGTCAAATATGAATTAAATTATATAGGCATTGTTTTCTTTCGTAGAACACAGGAAAATAGGCAAGTACATACAATATGATTATTATAAGTGATATTATTTTATTTCCAAATTAAATCAGAAATACATTTATTACAAATATGCAGTGTAACTTATAAATCAACAACAGAAAACCTATAAAAAAAGTCACGATAGCCGAGTTGTTGGGTGGTCGGAATTTCGAGTCGAGAGACCCGAGTTCGATCCCCAGGTGGCAGTACCAATGAGTTTTTCAAAAACTTATGTACGAATTCCATCGTTGGCTTGGACATAAAGGCGGCGACGGGCTCACCACCTGTCACGTTGTCCCGAAAATATCTTCGGTGGAAGGTGGGTCAAAGGGACTTAATTGTCTAGACTTGACCTCTGTCTACCCCTGTATTGGGAATTGCGTGAAAACCTATAAACAAAGCATAACTAATACTAACAGTTTTATAAAATATAATTAAATATCTCAAGTATAGAACAAAATACTTTAATAATATTTCATAAAACAATAATTGTCCTTTGAAGTGATACAAATAACATTAGCTTAACTGTATTCCAGACATTTCATTACGAATATAAAATATTTAAATACAACAGAAGGGTGCCCAGAGTGGCCGTATTTTACATTTAACAAATTTAGATTTTTTTTTAATAATGTATTATCTCAAGTAATACATTTATTTTAATTTGATTAAATTGTACATTAAATACATTGCAATGCTTGTATAGTATGGAAGAAAATGAAACATGCAAGTTCTTTAAACAAGTACATATATCATACACTAGTCAAAAGAAGGAAGGTAATACTAAAAATTTTTACAAAAATACCTTATTGTTTTTGAAAGTATTAATTTATTCATTATTATTATTAATTTAACAATAAAAATATAAAATCGTATTATTTTTATTGTTATCATAATCCCTGACGGTGTAGCCAGAGAGAACCGTTCACCAAGTATTACGATCCTTTCTAACCTCTCTCGCTTCTTTCCGATTCGTCAAGTTCTTCATATACGCACGTTTACCTATCAGAGGACTCTGGTTATCCAAAGTAAGTCCCGGTCTATCTCGACCCATTTTATTGTACTTTCAAGCTGTATATTTTCTTCACCGTTCGGTCTTCACGAATCCGTTCAATTTCCCAAACCATCAATGCACGCTCTTATCTATTTTGTGATAATACTGCATTCAGTTTCCTTTTTTTCTTCTTCAGGTAGACTCACGTTTAACAGTCGTATAACAAAGTCGGTACCAACACTGTTTAGCAAAGGGTGCACTTTTCACTACACCCTGTTTTTTGACTAACACAGAAAGGCCACCGTTGACTTTCCGGAAGCTACACGCTTTTTCATATGTAAATCACATCTTTCATCCTAGCTAAAACGAGTCCTGCTCTCCCCAAATATCCAAATTCATTCACCTGTTCTAGACATTCTCGATTTACACATATATATTTCATACTTCGTTCATCCCCACCTGCACACAAGCTTTGACGTGACAATGAAAAGATAATAGCAGCGGTAATTCACATCATATCCCCATAACAGTTCAGAAGAAATACTAATAATACAAATAGTATAAAAGATATAATAATAATAAAACAGTTATTGAAAATCAATCGAATAAAAAATCCGTGTAAAAAACAGTTTAAGAAAAATATCATTGACAATTTTTCGCCGTAATCGAGAAAATTCTCGATAACCGCAAAATAGTTTACTATCTTTACATAAAAAATTTGCTTATGTATGCCTCGGTTGACGGATATTTCTAAATTTTTTATATCCCAAAGCGTTACTCCAGTATTAATTTACTTTAGTTACTCCGGTTTACCAGTATATCCATAACTTTTTAACAGTATACGGTACGTTACGTTATATCAATAATTTTTGTTTGCGGTTTCGCCAAAGTGCAAAAAACGTGCCTGTTTTTATCATTGTTATTCAATCACGCAAAAACGGTTTAAATTACTTAAATTAAATTTATATATGTAATTGGTACGAACAACAAATTTTAGTTAAACAAATTTTTAGTGCAGCAGGAAAGAGAGAGTTTAGAGGGTAAACTTTGTAATGAATATGAATGTTTATTTTCGAATCACGGATGTTTAATGATTGTATAATTTTTAACAGTGGTAGAGCCACGCATCAACTTTTGTTCTTGCATGAATGGGCCGGCTCGACCGGGGAAGTACCACGACCTCACAGAATACCGGCGTAAAGTAGAAGTCTAACCAACTTCTGCGTTTCGTCTGGTGATTGCAGGTAACCGGTGGCCCACACACCCTCCTCCCCCAATTATGGGGGAAGGGGGCACTCTAAGGGAGGCAACGCATCTGCTAAGCCTCTGGTATTGCGGGTGTTCATGGGCGGCGGTAATCACTTACCATCACGTGAGCCACCTGCTCGTTTGCCTCCCTTTTCATATAAAAAAACAAAAATATCTATGTAAGCATATTGTACCTTAGACACCGAGCTTAGACACCGAGACGGCTCATCACCGGTCTCGTAGTCCGGTGTAAAGTAGGTCGAAAAGGCTAAATTGTCTCGTCGTCTGTTTACCCTAGTATTGTAAAATGCGTGAAGATAGTTGAAATAACCTATCTGTTCCTGTAAATTGCACTATGCCGCCACTAAACCTACAGGACTAGACAGGCACCAACACCTTCTCGAAATCTCTATAAAAGCTTATTTAGAGGCACTTAACTTCTTTAAGTTAAAACAATTCAATAATAATTACATACAATTTATTTCTTGCATTTTGAAATCAATCGTTTTGCAGTTTTTTTTTGTCAACTCTAATTTACTTTTAAGTAAATTAGATATGACGTATTTACAACAGCACAAACATAGTTCTAAAATCAAAACAAATACTTTCTGCATTTTAGAGACCCACATTTACATTCAGTTCGATTCCTAAGCGAAGTTATATTCTGCTGTTGTATTTCAAACCTAGATTTAGTTGGGGAAGAAGACACTGTAGTCGCTTCTGCAGTATTTGGGCTATCCTTATCTAGTGTATTTTCATTAAAAATGTCTCCATTAATCAAGATATCATTTTGATGTAAATTTTGTAAGGAATTATTTAACTCAGTTTCATCACTATCTGATGATTTTTGTAAGTAATCAAAACATATTTCCTCCCCTGCTTCAATATCGCGTGTTGCAAATAAAGCTAACATAGGAAGGTTTGGATCTAAACAATCAGCCCATACAGCCCAAACTCCTAAATTTGGATCACAAGAGTGATTAATAAAATGTGAAACATTTCCTAGATGTGCGGCATCAACAACATATGGATTTTCAACAGAATTAAAGTCAAGGTCAAAAAGGTATGTCAAACCATTAGCGTCATATTCTCTACCCCTTTTCTCGGCTTCTTCAAAAGTTATAACTTCACCAACATATTGACATAAAAAATGTCCTTGTTTTATTTTCTGTTCAGTTCTTACACCCCATCCACAGCCATTCGATGTACGAAAAATTGTTAGTTTTACATTTCTTCCTCTTTGAACTACTCTATTGTTGCAATCTAAAGCACATTTACAAGCTTTATTACATTCATAAATTGGTGTGCCTGATGCGACACGTAATCTTTTATTATAAGTGTACGCAAAGATGCCACCCTGCATCCCACAACAAGACTTCGATCGGCAATTACAAGATGTGCAATCACAACCAATCGGGGGATTTTCCGGAATCGTAACACCAACTCCAGGTATAGAGTGGTTAATATAAGTAAAATCTTCTGGTGGCCCTGCAAAGTCAACATTGTTTTCTACACATAATTTTTTACAATCATCCACTTGATTCAAGTGTTCTTCCCATTCTTGGAGTACCATCAGCTGACGACATCTTTTCCTAGCTGCCATGTATAATTGTAGTAAATTTCTGCTATCTTGAACAAGTTCAGATGCATGATTTTCATCACTTTCATTTAAAACAATCATGGAAAGAAATTTAAGTATTAGTTTTTCCTTCAATTTTGATATTGAAAAATCTTCGACGTCATTTATCCTTTGAAGAAGACTTTGTTCACTTAATAGATTATTAAAAGATATTTCTTCTTTAAGTTTATCAATATTTTCACAATATTGTAATGCTTTATTAAGCAAGAATTTTTTTAAAATATCTGGACAGTTATTCAAGTGGTCAATCGGTTCCCACGTGTTTTCGCTGTCAGGCCAACCTTTCCACTTGATATAGAAATATTCATTACCTGCTTCAAATTTGAAATCAATTATTTTTTCTATTATAAATTCCTCATCTTTTTCTTTATATTTTTTTTGTTTCTTCAAAGGCGGACCACCACTTGACATTTCTGAATCAGTTGATATTGTTCTTTTTTTAGTTCTTCTCACTTTCTCATAAAACATAGTTTCATTCTTCTCATCTGCTATATCACGATACAACCTTATTACCGAGTCCGACAGGCGCTCTGCAACATACCATGTGATTGGATTAAAACTTAATACTTATATTCTTTCTTTCGAATTATATCATTAAATATTGAAATAATTTATTTAATATTAATTTTGTTCACATGGTACATTGCAAAGATCTATTTAAATAATCAACGAAAACGAAGATATTCAATATGGCAGTTTTGAAACATGATCTTATCACTAAAAGAGAAGTGGGCTTGCTTCTATTGTTTTGGATACGCTGAGCGAGTGAGTGAAGAAAAAATAAAAGTAGTCGAGGTCGAGGTCGAGGCTGAGACTAAATTTCGAAAACCATGTGAGCAAAATGCTACAAGAGGGCAGGGACAAGAGGACTAGGATACCGAAAATAAATATGGATAGCATATACGAAGAAAATGATTTGAAAGAAGTGAAAGAGGTAGGCAAGGATCGTGGCGATCGCTTCTGTCTGGCTACCCCAAGCTACTAAGCATGAAGATATACTAATATAATTAGTTAACATTTTAATTCAACATTTTACTAACAGTAAAATATAATGATTTCTTGTATTTACGCGAATACTACACATTTAAAATAAAACGATTTTCGGAATTTATCGCGTTTTTAATTAGTTTTTACAACCGTGGTCACGGTTGCTGTAAAGCATCCGAAACGTCGGGAAATAAAAATAGTTTGTAAAAACTAAATAAAAACGCTATAAATTCCGAAAATCGTTTTATTTTAAACAGTAAAATAAATTATTTGAGGAGTCGGAGAACGGAAGGTAAATTACAGGTATGGACCGCTTTAATCGTCAAAATCTAGAAGATTTTCTATTCGGTTTACAAGAGGAGTGTCAGATTTAACTCATTCTGGATTATTTTTCCTGGATATAATTAAACAAGTTTGTTTACAAAAGTGAACAATTGGTATCAGTTTTTAAAAATGAATTTTTAATAAAATAACACAAAGAGAAGATATCACATATAAGTACTTAATATTATTTAAGATTCCCTTTACACGTTCTGGAAGTTCTTTCTATTCCGGAGGTAGTATCTATTTGTGCGTTATTATATTTTTCTTTAATAGTAGTCATTAATAGTATGACAATCAACAGGCGAATGATTTAGAGAGCGGACTGCAAATCATAACGACGCAGGTTGGACCGCAAATGTTGTCATAAACCACTACAAACACAAGCATTGCTACATTTCTATTATTTCTGTAAACGGGAGATTTACAGACATACTACTAATATTATTTAGCTTGACTTGACTTTCAATGCTTCAATTTGATAAAACTAACTTATAATTTAACAGACTGACTGACTGACTAATTATAATTGAACATCCATTGATACTGTTGATCCATAAGAAACTCGCACCTACAATAACAACTTTTCTGTATTATTCGACAACCGAAATACTTTCATGACTGCATGGGAAAACATCAAAAAGATCGCAAGCAAAAATTTTCTATGCTTACAAAATTAATTTATGTAAGTATGCGAGAGCAAGCGGCGTAGAATTGACCTTGTCAAAAAACATTTAGTCGTTGTTTCTTAACTTTAGCAACTTTATATTAAGATATCGAAATAATTTTTTTTTCAGATAAGGTTGGCCCTAACCTAAAAAGAAATATTATGTTCAGCAACGAAAATTTTCATTTATATTCCACCGTCGCACAATGATTTACATTTTTCAAACTGTAGCTAAACTTTTTTTTATGTTTACTTCACAACTTTTGTTCTTAAAAACTTGAGATCTTTCAACTGCTAAAGTAATGGTAGGTTTATATTGTGAAGATTATTGCTAATGTTTTTAGAACCTTTCCTAGTGGGCCGCATGGACTCCAACTCGGGGCCCGATCCTCTCCTAGGAGGTAGTAAACTACAGCACCCAGACTGCACTTCACTAGGCGCAAAACAGAACTTGGAGAGCTCTATTGAAGAGAGCTACCTATGATGGACAGGACCCTGAGCCATGAGGAAACGACGAAGAAGAAGAGTTGTTAATGTGTTATGTTAATAAGTCACGATAGCCGAGTGGTTGGGTAATTGACTCGTCAATTGATTCGACTAACTCAATTACAAAACTAGATGAACATACAGCAATAGGCTTACCACTTGTCACATTGTCCCATTTAAGCTCTGGTGATATGTGGGTGGAAAATATATATATATATATATATATATATATATATATATATATATATATATATATATATATATATATATATATATATATATATATATACATATATACATATATACATATATATACATATATATACATATATACATATATATACATATATATATATATATACATATATATATATATATACATATATATACATATATATACATATATATATATATACATATATATATATATATATATATATATATATATATATACATATATATATATATATACATATATATACATATATATACATATATATACATATATATACATATATATATATATAAAATAGCATTTTTGTCTTGGCAACTGCATGGTGATTAGGTAAATATATACATATATATGCATATATATACATACATATATATACATATATATATATACATATATATATACATATATATATATACATATATATATATACATATATATATATATATACATATATATATATAAATACTATACACAAATACATATACTAAACTACTTTTGATAATTGATCACCACTGGGTACGCAAATTTGTCCCATTTTGTACATAAACTGTCAACTATTAAGCTTAGAGTACAAAGCTGAACACTGATTGGCTGCCCATTTTTTTAAATAATAAATATCTTCACGCAATTCCCAATACAGGTGGTGAGCCCGTCGGCGTCTTTATGTCCAAGCCAACGATATAATTCGTACATAAGTTTTTGAAAAACCCATTGGTATGAGCCTGCCACCTGGGGATCGAACTCGGGTCTCTTGACTCGAAATTCCGACCACCTAACCATTCGAGTATGATAGGATCCCAAAACAATTTGTCTTAGAAGAGGTATAAAATGCAATTACATGAGGACCATAAAACCGAGGGTCCGCTAGATCCACGAGAGCAGAGAGTGTTCACTGACAGGTCGAAGACTGAAGTGGGCACTGGCTTAAGTACTTTCTCAGAAGACCTCAACATCAAAATAGGAATTCCATTAGGTGCCCATACCACTGTCTTCCAAGCAAAGTGCATGGGCATTATACAAGCAACCATAGCAATGGCCAACAGGGACATAAGAAAGTACACTATAAGAAAACTGTCCGATGGTATGGCGGTATTGCAAGCCCTAAACAGTAATGTTATAAACTCAGGGCTAATCTACGAATGCTACCACAGGATAAATGAAGTATATAGATTGAACAAAGTTACAAACTGTTAAAAATAACAAAGTTTTAACAGTGGTAGAGCCACACATCAGCTTTTGTTGTTGCATGAATGGGTCGGCTCGACCAGGGAAGTACCATGACCTCACCGGTTACCAGCGTGAAGTACAAGTCTAATAAACTTCTGTGTTTCGTCTGGTGAGTGCAAGTAACCGGAGACCCACACCTCCCCCCCCCTCCTTCTTGGGGGGCTAAGGCTGGCAATGAATCTGCTATGCCTCTGGTATTGCGGGTGTTCATGGGCGGTGGTAATCACATACCATTTCGTGAGCCACCTGCTCGTTTGCCTCCCATTTCTATAAAAAAAAAAGTAATCCTAGAGAGGATAAAGGGTCACAGCTATCAATGGTCGAGTTACTAAAATGCTCCTTCGTCTGAATAAGCCTCAAATTCGGAACCATAACTAGTGCATTAACTGGTGAGGGTCAATTTAACAAACACTGTTTAATTTAGGGGTTACTGACAGCCGAGCCTGCATGAAGACTGAGGAGGCAGCGGCACACGTCTTACTGACGTGTCCAACGGCCGCGGGACACTGGGCCAATTATCTAGGTGCACTGACATCTCTCATCGAGGTTACCGGAAATTTAAGGGGCCTGCTGAGATTTCTCAAAGAATTGGGTTGGCTCGAGTAAGCTTAGACTATCTTAACCCTACGCAAAATACGCGCTCGGACGTGGAGTTGCGGAAATCAGCCCATCTAATCTAATCTAATAATATGCGGTCATATTTGGGGTAATTATGAAGTGGGCTTCTAATTTTTTTCTTTAATATGGAACCCATTGTTGCCGCTGCATAAGATTAACAGCTGTGATTTGTGGGAGGCAATCAAAGATAATGTGGTTACCAACAAGGCTAGGCTTGCAAAGCACAGTAACTATGGCAAACTCTTCTTAAAAGAGATGTTGAGAAAATTATAGTTTATGTACGATAAATGGGACAAAAATTTTAGGTACCCACTAGTAATGAATTATAAAAAGTAGTTTAGTGTACATACCCAATTATTTTTCATTTTCCTTTTGATTCTTTTACAAGGAAATTTCTTTGTAGGTAAATTTTGGTCATTGGTCGATTAATTTATGCACAAAAATGATATCAACTATTAGATTATATTAAAGTATATATTAACAATATATACTTTAAAATACTTTAGTTTATTTTAATATAAGTACCTAAGTTTATTATAAAAAAAACACCACCTCCTTCTCTTCATAAAACCAGTTTCTCTTTAGCCCTAAGGTTGTCTGAAAGAGATTGCTCTTAGATGATGAGACCACCATATTGTGCATGTTTTTTAGGTTTCCTTTCTGTTGAATTTATTCCTTTTATATCTGTGGTGGTATCTACTGCAGTATGCTCCACTGCAGGAGATAGGTCACTCCATAATAGCCAAGCTTGGTAAATGAATTCGCTATGAAATCCTTTGCCCATTACTCAACAACTGAATTTTTTTTCTCATAAATTTTGTGACAATTAATTATTATAATATTGTTGACAGTAGTTACTCCAGGTGTACAGCAGGGCAAACCAGTTAATTTTATTGAGTGCTTTACGTGAAATATATTATTTTTATGGAAAAAAAAATGTTAGATCCAGATTTTCTGTTCGCAAATGAATACTTCAGCTCTTAACACCTGCAATGTCCTCAAAAGGTTATAGATATATTTTCACCCCTGAGGATTAACATGGAATAGACCGTTTAAACCGAAAAAACAATTGTCACACTGATGTTCAGCAGCAGAAATAGACAATTCCTAGGTTGGTCAGTCTACTATCTACAATATAATCGAGCAGACACTTACCTAATTTAATAGTAATGTTTCTTTCGAGTTCATTTTTAAATCTGACGGTTTGAACACCTGATATGGCCTTTACCACTGTTGACTTTCCATGAGCTACATGTCCTATAGTTCCAATATTGATTGTAGCTTGTCTTGATATTACTTCAGGTGACAAGGCAGATAACTTCGTTACATCCTTAAATTATAGATTATCAGATTATTGTAAATGTACGAATTATTACTAAACATGACTTTTACACTTCACTAGGTTATGTGACACGAAGAGATTTTATTATACTTAGGAAGCTAAAACTCTGTAGAAATTTGGAATAGTTGGAATACATTGGACTATATCGCCACTTCCACTTACTAGTTTGGAGAGATCTTGCTGATGCAAGTTTGACTGTGCACTCCGACTTTCACTTGCAGCCATAATTAGGTTCACACGCAACTACTATATATATTCTGTTGAACGAAAATAAAAACAGAGAAAATGAAGTATGTAACTAATGACTTGAAATATTGCTAGTATCGAAGATTCCCAATCAAAAACTCAGAAAACTACCTCCGTGGCGTGGCCGCCACCACCAAAGAATATATCACGTATATAGTGTAATCCAAAGAGAATATAATCACTACGTTATATCTAGGCAGGGCAAGACGATGTGATCAATTAAATCGGAGAATCATTTTTGGGAATAAAAATCGATTTTCATTCATTAAGTAGCGTCCATCCAGTGAACCGATATTTCACTACACACAATTCACTTTTGATTTTTCTTGTTTTGATAGATGATTTTACTCATCATGGAGAATATGTGAAGTAGATGAGGCCAAATTCGAAAGAGAGCTACTTTTTTATGTCTCTGTTCTATGTATTCATCATGACCTGTTAAAACCAACCAAGTGCCGCTTTTACTTATGCAGCTACTTTATTCTCCATGATACTCAACATATGTAAAGAAAAACTGTTTTTCACTTAAATAGTCAAAAAATCGAATGTTGGTCGAATACTTAGCTCCCTTCGTCTCTCATTCATAAATAAAAAAAGGTTACGTTTTTAATCAGGGTGGGTCTAAATCAAGCGAATGCGCCTCCCACGCGCCGCTCGCAAGCTTCTAGAGGGCTGCTCGCGTGAAGTTACCGCAACTGTTTGGCGCGCTTGATGAATGAATTGAAAAAAGAGTGCCCGACGGCCCCGCTAGTCCTGGCCAAGGTGGCGGCCATGGTAACGGCGGGGCAGGGGTGCAAAGAATCTCCAGATGAGATTGCGGTGCAAGCCCCTCCGACGACTGGACTTGGCAACATATAACGCACGCACATTGAGGACCGACGAGAAGATTATGGAGTTGGAAGAAGAGATGAGCAGGCTACACTGGAGCATTATAGGACTGTCAGAAGTCCGAAGACAGGGGGAGAACACGATAGTCCTTGACTCCGGCGACCTGTTTTACCACCGGAAGGGCGAACGCCTGTCCCAAGGTGGTGTTGGGTTTATCGTCCACAAGTCTCATCAATAACGTTGTCAAGACCGAGAGTGTGTCGTGTAGGGTTGCGTACTTTATACGCAGAATAACCATATACGGTATACGCTGAAGGTCATACAGGTATACTCAACAACCTCGGCTCACCCCGATGATGAAGTGGAAGCAATGTATGAGGATTTTACATGAGCCATGCATTGCTCTAAAACCCACTATATGGTTTTGATGGGGGACTTTAACGCTAAACTAGGCACGTAAAAAGGCGATGAGTTGATTGTGGGCAATTTTGGAGTAGGGCACCTGAAGCCAAGGGGCCGACTTTATGGAAAAGAAGAGACTCTTTATGATTAACTACTTTTTTTAGAAGAGGCCCCACAGAAAGTAGATAGAGATCACAGAACCTAGATGAGCCCGGATCGTTCCATTAAAAATGAGATTGACTTCATCTTGCCGACTAGGCGGCAGCTGTTCAGTGATGTCTCTGTTATCACTGCAGTGAAAACTGGCAGTGATCATCGATGGTAAGAGGCACACTGAACCTTAATATTAAGCTCGAGAGGTCTCTTCTGATAAAGTCCACACTCCGTCCATCACATGCTGAGACGATTGCACTACAGTGGACAATACAAATAGCAGGCTAGAGAAAACTGTCCATGCGGTAGGGGCAAAGTTTTGCAGGATCCGCCATTCAAAAACTCTCTGATCTCACTTTTAAGTTAATGGAAGCTAGGCGCGAAATGAGGCTGCAGTCTACAAATGACGCGTCAGCATATCGGTAACTGAATAGACAGATCTTAAAGTACACGTATTGAAGAAGCGATAGAGCGAAACCGGGGCCCCAAAGTCTTCGCCAAAGATCTGTATATCGGAATGAGTCAACTGACTAGGTTGAAGATCGAAACTGGTGCAGTTATTTCCGCTAAAGCTGAGATTTTGACTGAGATCGAGAGATTTTTTGGACAGCTGTATGCATCGTCGCATGCCACATTCTAGTGTGAGTAGCGACAAAAAAGCCGAGCTTATTTTTTTATTTTACATTTTTTGGAAAACTTACAGCTAACTTAATTTAGTATAATTTATTTTTACATGAACATAAGGCCAATTAAAAGTTTCCGCTAATAGAAAATTACATAATTAGATTGAGAAACTTAAATTAAACAGATTACATAAATTAAACATATTATAAGCATATGCTCTAATAGCTGTTAAAGAACACATCGCTTAGCAACCTTTTCATCTGATTGCCAGAGGTATTAAATAAATTAACGTAATGCCGTTTAGCCAGCGTGTTGAAACATCTGCATGCTCTAATGATGAAAGTGTTCTGCCTATAATTGGTTTTGACCAAAGGAGCGTGGAGCATGGGATGTTTGCGAATTGAAGAAGTCGGAACTTTTAACTCAATGCGTCCCAATAACTCTGGACAGTCAATCGAGCCATTTGCAATGTTAAGTAGGTATACAATATCTGCTATATGCCTTCTCTCCTGAAGTGGAAGTATGTGAAACATTTTACAACGCTTTGAATAGTCAGAAATATATGTTTTCGATCCGAACTGTAAATATTTTACAAATCACTTCTGGATTTGCTCTATGCGAGTTATATAGGTCGTATAATTAGGGTTACAAATCTGAGAGGCGTACTCCAAATGACTGAGAAAGCGGATGGAACACCGGTACTTGTAGTCCTCCAGAAGCTTTTCAATTCTATCATCCATGGTGGCACTACGCCGAAAGCGTGAAGTAAAAGCGTGGTTGTTCTATTCTTCAAGAAAGGGGATAACTGCCTATTATAGAACTATAGACCAACAGCGCTTCTAAGCCGTATCTACGTACTGTTTTCGAGAGTCATTACGAATCGTCTAGCAAGCAGACTTGACGACTTCCAGCCTCCCGAACAAGGCGGTTTCTGAAAAGGCTTGAGTACCATAGACCACATACATACTCTTCGCCACATTGTACAAAAGACGGAAGAGTACAATTTACCGTTGTGTCTGTGGTGGTTAGTATGTGGACTATGAGAAAGCCTTCGATTTAGTCGAAATTTTGGGCGGTGCTACAGTCTCTAAAGCGGTACCAGATAGACTCTCGGTATGTCGATGTGTGGAGATGTCTATGTGATGAGGCTACAAAGTGTATCCGAGTACAGAACCAGAACACGAAACCTATCTAATTGCAGAAAGGTGTAAGACAGGGTGAAGTTATATCCCCGAAACTCTTCACCGCTGCATTGGCATGTCCATGTCAGTCTAATGCCGATTATCGTTGGGAACACTACACTCGAAGTTGTCAACGAATACGTTTACCTTTTACAAATTGTCAAACTGGGTAGGTTCAACTTTGACCCAGAGGTCGAATCTAATTCGACTGGGTAGCGTTCGGGAAACTACGTCCCATCTTCTCATCTAAAATACCTCAGAATCTTAAGACCGCAGTTTACAACCAGTGCGTGTTGCTAGTGATGTCATATGGATCTGAGACGTGGTCTTTCACTGCAGGCCGTATGAGGAAGCTCAATGTTGCTCTGCGTGCTATGGACAGTTATAATCCGTAAGGAATACATCCGCTGAAGAACCAGGGTAACCGACATACCTGTAAGGGTCAGCACGATGAAGAAGATGAAGAAAAAGAAGAATTCGTAGGAAAAATATAGTAGACTCACTACTAGCATTAGATATGAAATATACTAGGTAAAATACGCACACGCTACGAAGTACGAGTACACCAAAATATTTGTTCTACAAACTGATTAATACGAAAACATGAATTTATCAGAAAATATAAAAATTCTCATTATGTTAGGAACATTGTGAATTGTAAACGTTATTTTGTGTAGAACAAAATAAAGGAACAAAACATGATTATCTTTAAATTTCGAGACTTGAATTTGAATAGAAAAACTTCCTTCATACTTCAACAGGCTTACGACTGACATTTTTAAATAATTAATAACTGGCTTATTTAAAGTTCTCAAATCATTTTATACATTAATCAATAAGTTTAAGTATCTCATTACCATTATTATTTACACCTAGATCGAACGCAACTCGAATTTCTCTCCGTTTCTCAGAGTTTCAGTAAATTAGTAAGTTGTGTGTGCATAAGTAGAGTGCGCGTCGTAGAAACTTCTAAATACTTGAAACGCGTTGAAAGCTATATTCTATACTGAGTATGCAGACGGCCCAGCAAAAAACACATCACATCCAAAAACCTGTTCCAGTAAATACGTTTTATCTCTAGTAGTGATTATATTCTCTGGGAAACCCTGTCAAAGAGAATATAACCACTACGAAACTTCCCCCCACCCCCTCCCCCCTCTAGTGTCGTCGGTCATCGAAAAGCAGTGTTGTATGTGAGATTTGAATTGGATTATATATCATCTAGCATTTGTTTAACAACGATGTCTTGGACAAAGGCTAACGTACTGGTAAATATCAACGTATACCTTATTATTTTTTTTTGGAAATTTTAAGTTATGATTAAAATAACTAGTTACGTAATGTCTCTTTTAGGTGCGATCATTAAGCACATCGACGGCATCTGCTCAGCTGGTAAAGCCTCCAGTACAAATATTTGGATTAGAAGGCAGATACGCCTCAGCCTTATATTCGGCTTCTTCGAAAAACAAGACTTTAGAAAGTGTTGAAAAAGAGTTGGTTCAGTTCCAACAGTCTATTAAAACTGATGTCAAGCTTAAAGAGTTTATTCTTAATCCTACTATTAAAAGAAACTTGAAAGCAGACGCTTTGAAACATGTATCAAATAAGGTATGTGAAATATGTTAAGAAAACAAATATTTAAATATATTGCACTTAGTTGATTGATAATTTCTTTCAGATTAAATTATCACCTACTACTGGCAATCTATTGGGGCTTCTAGCTGAAAATGGGCGTCTAGATAAATTAGAAGCTGTTATAAATGCATTCAAAATTATGATGGCTGCTCATCGAGGTGAAGTAACCTGTGAAGTTATAACTGCTAAACCACTTGATCAAGCTCAGAGACAAAACTTGGAAGCGGCTTTAAAGGTAGTGTTTTTTGATTTAAACAAAATAGGCATTTCGATTTTAACCCTTCTGATCTGTCTTATCAGCACCCATCAAATTCATGCCTGTTTCACAAATGTTTTGGATAAATCATATCTTGTTTAAGCTGTATATGGTCTTAATAACTTGTTCTTTATAGCATGACATGTAAAGCCCCTACCAGCTTTTAAGACTTCTGTAAAATATTATTCATGGAAATAATATACTAATTGTTCTACTTGTCTAAGATTCTATTTGATCTGTCTCCATTTTTATTTAAATTTATACTTTTTTTTTTATTTAATTATTAATTTTCTATTTGAAATTTGGTAGACAACCCAATAGCATAGTTGATTGTGGCCCTACCCTCTTAGCTCTGGATTTAAGATTCAAGTTCAGCTAAGGGTAAATGTATGATGGAAATAAATTTCTAGTCATGGATGTTTATATGTATATATGAATACTTATGTACTTAAATTTATGTATATTGTACTGTTAGCTTGGTCACTAACACGGCGATAGGCTTGTCACCTATCACATAGTTGCAAATAGATTGATGAAAAGTCTAAAACCTCTGCCTATCCCAGCACTGGGAAATGGTGTGGATATAAATGAAAATATTAAAATTTTTGTATTGCTAAGCCACACCAGATTTTCACTAGTTAGTCATTTTCTGAAATTTTTGGTATGGTAATAATTTTTGTTGTAACCTTGTCTCATATGTCTTTTTTATCAGTTTGATATCTACTAACTACTAGAAACTAAACATTTTTTGTGAAACATAGGGGAAAAACATCAGAGAATTGAATTTTATATTGCTTAGAAATGTATTTTGCAAACATTATAATTCTTTGTTTATATGTGTTTTAGAAATTCCTGAAAACTAATGAAATCCTAAAACTCACAGCTAAAACTGATCCTTCACTTATTGGTGGTATGATTGTATCTATTGGAGATAAATATGTGGACATGAGTGTGGCCAGCAAAGTGAAGAAATATACTGAACTTATTAGTGCAGCTGCTTAAACAAAATCAATGTACAATTATATAACCATTGATAATGTTTTCTTGTAATGTGATAGTTGGAAGTCATATAAAATAAAGTACTCAATAAAACTGTTTTTCATTATCAACATAAAAATATTTTAAATTTTTACTCTTACATATATTGAAAGAAATTCATAATTTGTAATAATCATAAATTGTGACTCTTATTATACATTATACAGAAAAATAAAAATCTTTTTGACATGTCTTAAGTCTTAAGGACTATCGGTACTAATATTAGTCTGGTAAAACTTTGTTTTCCAATATTTTCTTTTGTATGAGAATATTGGGAACATTAAATCTCATTATTACACACTCTGCCTAACAATCTCAATGTAAATCAGCTTCAAATATAAATATTGTAACACTACATTTCGTTAATGTGTTTTTGTTAAGCTGTACCATATGTAGATTGGCATTACAAACCTCCATTGACAAGTGGTGTACACACTAGTTAAAAGGTATCTCCAGCTCTGATGTCCAGGATTTGATTCCTGTATGGGTCAAACTAGAAAACCACTTTTTCTATGTTATCTTTGTCTGGATGTTTGTGGTACTTTGTTTCTGATTCCATAATACTTACTTTAGGATTTATTACTATTTGTTGTATTAGTTTGGGATCAGAGTGATGAATGTGATGTTGTTCCTATGTATGTCTGTATTTATTTAATGCGTGGCTGGTTCATCAAATTGTTTTTTTGCAGCTTTTCCTAAAATATTTCCTATACTTTAAAACTTTGCCACTGTCATTGATGGCTTAAGGAATCCAAGTTCCCTAGACAAATTTACTCTGCAAAACAGGTACATAGAAAACTAATAGTGATAAATAATCTGCACTTTGTAGCATGGTCAATGACAATCTTTATTTTAAATTTATATCTATTTAAATTTTTAAAAACCATATTTTTTTCTAGTCTAAATGAATATTATAAATAGCATATTGTTGGTTACCTCGGATAAGATCATACCTGCCTGGCAGGTGCACTTATTCAAATTAACAGTGTGGATGTTACGCATATGCATTATATATACATATAACAGTGTATTGTTAATGCAATTGAAAGTAGAATTGTTAAAGTATTTACTATGATATAGTAAAATAGAGATACTATGTTAAATATAAACATTAAGTAATTAAAATAAAAAATTATATAATAATTTAAAAATTACTATACACCGAGAATGCTAAAAAAAGAGAACATGATGTTGTACAGTAAATAACACCAGGAGAAAAAGTATATAAAATAAATAGTGTAATTGACTTGCCTGGGTGATTAATAGAAAATGTAGGTGGCATTGTTAATATACATAATCTTTTTTTTATTTGGTAGCAGTGAATGTAAAATCTTACCACATATTGTTACAGCTGTTATTTTCTATTACAGTAAGGTAATTTTTCTAAACAAATTTTTATTCAATGGGGAATTTACACAAGATAGCCACTATTGCAGAGTTTTTCAGGTCATCAAAATTCGAAGCAGAAGACTCCATGAGAGACTTGTTTTGATGCCTGGTGAGTTTCTCAAATAATATGTATGAATTGTATTGTTATCTTGGATAAAAAGGTGGTGACAGGCATAGCACCTGTTACATTGTCCCAAATGAACTTCAGTGTAGTAAGTAAAAACTACAATGCCTAGACCTCTACTATTGAGAAATGTGAGAAGTTAAAAAATATTACTTCAAAGAAATAGAAATATCCATTCTAAGATTTTTCTTCAAGTAACCTGGCAAAGCAGAGTTAGTAGTTACTATGCCTTCAACACTTCCTGTGTTGTGTTTTAATCCCAGTAGAGGAAAACAATTGTGGGGTGAATATGAATCTCTGTACACTGGTCATGGATGTTTATATGTATGTATATTTAATATTTATCTATGTAAATACATATATATTTTTTTAGAAAAGGGATGCAAACGAGCAGGTGGCTCACATGATGGTAAGTGATTACTGCCACCCATAAACACCCGCAATACCAGAGGTATAGCAGATGCATCGCCCTTAGAGTGCGCCCTCCCCCCCCCCCCCAGAATTGGGGGAGGGGGGTGTGTGGGCCTCCGGTTACCTGCACTCGCCACACAAAACGCAGAAGTTTGTTAGACTTCTACTTCACACCGGTATTCTGTGAGGTTGTGGTACTTCCCCAGTCAAGCCGACCCATTCATGCATCAACAAAAGCTGATGTGTGGCTCTACCACTGTTATCTGATATATCTGAGTACCATAAGCATAAACATTAAGATGGCAATCATAATGGAAAATGTGCATGCATATTATCATTATAAGTTAAACAGCAACAAATAGAACAAAAAATTTAATGTGCCCTGTGCACTCAAACTTAAAAATATTAATAAGTCTACTTTATATGCAACATTTCAAGTATACTCTTTATGATATAACAATATATTTGAGATCATTTATGTGCCTGAGATCATTTGTACAATAATTGAACAGAGTTATCCTATTTTATCAATCTGTCGGAGCTGCCTCCCCTTTAAGAAGAGCATTTTCTGCTTCCAACTCTGCTATGCGAGCTTTTGCAGCTTCTAATTCGTCATCTCCACCATCAGTGCCCAAATGTTTACGAACATATTCCAATGCATCTTCAGGCTTATCTGGCTCTTCATATAAACTAACCAAAACTTTTGTGAGAGCATCCATGACCCCAGCTCGTTCCAAATAACGTCTAAACTCTTCTCTTTTTGAATCAATAGGCTGAAGAAAAAGAAAAATACAATAATACATACATTATATTATCATTATAGAATCTTCTGAGGAATTTCAAGAATAAAACTAACTTTATAAGACGACATAATAGAAAATATTTATTTTTCCTGCGTCCAATTATACGACCACACTTTGACACTACCACAGATCTAGTTGAGACGCTAGTGTGACATTACAGCATGCGAATGTTTTTCCTTTTTTTTTACTTTTATGTGCCCTGTATGAGCCTGAGCGTTACAAGCGAGAAGCGTTTCCGATACCGATTCGATTTAATCAAAGATTGATTTTTCGAATCTTCAATGTTATGGATCGATTTTGTGGGAAAAATATTGATTGGAACGCCGGAAGGAAAATAGATCGAGCTTCGATATGTTACAGTCTCCTTGTTCTATCTAGACCATAAAAGTCATGATAGCTGAGTGGTGGAGTGGTGATCGGAATTCAAGAGTCAAAAGACCCGAGTTCGATCCCCAAGTGGCGGTTATTTGTTGGCTTTGACCTAACTAAAATGGCGACGGGCTCAGGTTGGTCCACCTGTCAGGTTGTCCCAAAAAATGTCTTCGGTGAAATGTAGATCGAGAAAGCAGCAAGTTTATGGAAAATTCCTTAACCCAAGGAGCAGAATCATTGTCTGACATAGCACATTTGATCTTTCTTATATTTTTCTATACAAGAGAAATCGAAACAAGGCTCTCAATCAAATCAATGCTAAACAAACACGGAGTACCTTTATGGACCCAGTAATCACATGAAGAGACATATTTCGGCAGAAGATACAGGGTGATATTGAAGAACAGAATCTATACCACCCCAACCGTTTCTTCGCAGAAAGTAGTTTAACAGTTTGAGCAGCTGTTTTTTTCTGTCTCTGGTCATTGCAGAAGAATGTTTTAGGTCAGCTTCCTTCCTTTTTTTTGCATGCTGCAGAGCACTCTTGGTCCCATCAGGGCGGAGAGGGGAGATTTTTATTGTTAAGTTTTTAAAAGAGAATCGAGAAGTCAGCAGAAGACAGAAGATATTTTGAAATGTATCTTAAACATTGTCTCTATGTACTTGGAGAAAATTAAATATCTGGTGGGCCAGGGCAAAAGAATATTCAGGTCAGTTTGCCTTAGAAGTGTTATATTTTAATAAGGGATTAAATTGGGGTTAATCCTTGGGGAAACTGAGGATGACATAACGATAGCAAAATGATCACTACCATTTGAAAAGGGTTATTTAGTCCATAAAAGAAGGGAAGCCAGATTTGGAAAACAGAGAGTTAAATCTACAGAACTCTTTATGTTTTCATATCTCTGTGTGTTATCATTAAGGATGCACAGACTGAAATCATCAGAGATGTCTAAAAATGTGGATGACAGAGGATCACAGAAATGACTACGGGGGGAGGTAATGACATTAGCAAGTTCTGATAAAACGAAAGCATTGGGATTAGAGATGAAAACAGATAAAAAGGATATGTTGAGTTGATGGTAACAGCATTAATAGAGTCGCTATGGAAGAAAATTACATATACCAGCATGTCACGTCTCAGACACATCTCTTGGACAGCCAGAATAAGAGGCTTAAATTGATTTATTAGGTATATAAAGTTCATTCTTTTTAATGTTTAATGCTGCGGCAATTTCATTGAAGAATTATTGGGAATGTTATTGGTAAGAGAAGTTAGCTCAGGAAGTTTTTAAAGTAGATTTGGAGGCAGATCGGTATCACTAAAGCGAAAGACCATGTTATTCAATATGGAGACAATGAGTTCTATGATAGCCGAGCGTTTGGACCCAAGTTTGATCCCCAGGTGGCAGGCTCGTACCAATGGGTTTTTTCAAAACCTATGTACGACTCATATCGTTGGCTTGGACATAAAGACGGCGACAGTCTCACCACCTGTCACGTTGTCTCAAAATATCTTCGGCGGAAGGTGGGTCGACGGGAATTAATTGTCTAGCTTAGATTTCTGTATACCCCAGTATTGGGAATGGCGTGAAAATATTTATTATTTAGTTGGGAAATGTTATTAATATGTAAATGGTATTTCCCGCAAGGGCACAACCATCAGGAAGAGAAGAGGAAGGAGATTAAATGATTTCTTGGTGAGCTGACATATCATAGCCATCTTTTGGGGATCAGAGTGTGGAGAAAGGGAATTTGTAGTTAAAATCCGAGGGCAGACTAGTCGAGTCTGCAAGGATCTTCTTACTTGAGAAAATCTGGCAGAAACTGGCAAGTAGGATATACTTTCCTGGGACATAACCAGTTTAATGGCTTTCTGTCGAGAGTGTTCAGGGCAAGATAGGTCTTTTGCAGAGTGAGGGCTAGAGCTGAAAAGACAGGTTGGTGATTGTCTAGAACAAGATAACCCATCATGGTTTTGCGCACAAATAAAGCATCACCGGGCTGATCTGCACTATGATATTACATGACTAAATCCACAACATTTCACTGGTAAAGATATATAAGAACAGTATAGACAGTGAGGTGGGAGTTTCTGGCCTGAGAAGGTCAAGACAACAGTTTGAGTGGGAACCCAAGCATTGGGAAGCAAGCGTTTTCAGAAACCGATTTTCTGTTTAGCCTTCTGGCCTTAATAATATGACCAAAACCTAGAGGAACTTCAATGCAGGTAATTAGGTCTTCTAAAGTCCATTCTGTAAACACCGACCTTCCTGACAACGCCCTTTCGGGTTACATTGTATGAAGATAATAGTTTCATATTTAGCTGCAGGAAAAGAAGAATGGCCTATAAAAATGTTTACGGCGGCTGCCGACTTAAATACGGCTGAAATTCTATTTCTAGCAACCCGTTTTACACCATCACAAGCTATATCTGTAATATTGATATGAAATAAAGTGTCCAAATTATATAGGGACCAGATGATGATTCACTTGTGACTTTACTCACATGATCGAGGAATGGGGTGGCATCATCTACGGAATACTTGTTTTATTTACACAGTCAGGATGAATGAAAGACGACTGAAAGCAGGGTGTAGTTAGAATAGTATTAGTGTTAGACATTAGTGGATGGACAGGATTATGTAGTTTAAAACTGATGTAAATAATTATTAGCATGTGCTAACGGCGTAAGAATATTACCACACCCTTTCTTCCCAAGGATATCATAAGAGACGACAAAGGGAAACAGCCTTGAATACCGTTATGGCAACTGATAGATGGCGGGATAACCATCTCTAAAAAGATCAGACCGAAGATTGGCAGCAGCGTTTGAGGTGCGAGTGGTCTGGTACTGCGATAGCCAATCCGCATGCCAAGCGTGGCGATTGTGGAAAATACTCCCTACGGGAGAGGCCTATGTCCTGCAGTGAACTTTAATAGGCCGATATGAACTTATGTATGTATGGACAGGATTAATTGATTTTGGACGTTTTCGATTAATCTGAGTCTCATCTGTTTCCATAGGTAATGTAGGAGATAGATAACACCGTGTGGAACCCCTACCGGGATCAGGAGGATCTTCTTCCATCTCAATTACATGTAAAACGGCACAACAAACTAATACTTACCACTTATACAATTATTAAAACCACCACCAAAACGAATTATCTAATTTACAAAGAAGTCAACTGAATTAGAGCGACAACGAGGTTTACAAACAAAGCAAAGTCCATTACGGGTCTTACTTAAAAAATATTTAAGTATTTATTATGTAGATAGATCCATTATTTATAATATTTTATATTTATCTATTGGTATATTTTTATTTATAAATTCAACCAGACGAGAGTATTATTAAATATTCCAATGTATTCCCCGCGAAATTTTTTATATTGTGACAAATCAGATAATCGAAATTCTCGACTAGTTTTTTTGCTGCATTACAAACCTCAATAGATACTAATTTTAAAAATTTATAACCATTATTATCCCAATAGATACACGCTAAATTAAAATGGCCTATAAATAAATGTGTTTATTAGTCATAGGATATTAGTCATATGTTAGTCAATGTGTTAATCATTAGTCAATTGTTTATTAGTCATGAGATACTCATCCCAATTTACCTGTCCGGTAGTTATGGTATGGTATACGGGTATGCCCTCCTGCCACTCTAACATACCAATCTTCCTTTTCAAACCACCAATTCTTCCCTTTCCCTATTCTGCTAATCCAACGTCTGCCGGGCGAAACGCGGCCCATGGATAGTCGCTTTGCTACATTGAATGCAAGAGGAGGAATGGATGGTAAGGTAGATGAAGTATGTCAGATGATGGATGAACGATGCATAGATATCCTGTGCGTGAACGAAACCAAGGGGAAAGGATGTGACACCACGGTTCATGGTCCCTATACGGCATACTGGTCGGGAGACCCTAAAACAGCCGAGTCTGTCAGGAGTTAGCATGATTCTTTCCTCTCGAATAGTTGAATGTGTGATGGAGCATGAATGTGTAAGCCCAATACTCCTCTGGGTTAGGTTAAAAGTTGGACTCACCCGCTTTTATTCTTGGGGTCTATGGAACGACGGGTCTGCGCGAAGGTGGGTCATTAAAAGCCCAACAAAAACTTTTTCTGAGGGGTCTTCAATAAATGCGGAGAAAATGAACGGATCGTGATGTTAGGGAACTTTAATGAGTGGGTTGGAGTAAAGAGTGATGGGTATAAAGGAGTACTGTTGGGTACTGGCACGTTTGGGGACGAGAGAGTAAATGAAAATGGAAGAAGTCTGCTTGTACGGGTGTACGGATCCTTTCCTTGCGGTGCATAGCCGAAAAGTGTCTGGCTAAAAACCAGAAGATCTATTGCACGTTCGTGGATTTAGAAAAGGCCTATGATAGAGTGGCGAGGAATGAATTGTGGTCAGTATTGTCCGTGAACGGTTTGAGCAGTATAATCATACTGCACTGCAATCTCTTTATAGGGAGTCTTGTGCATGTGTAAGGATATACGGGGCACTGTTGGTTTATTATCGAAAAAGGTGTTAGACAGGTATGTGTAGCGTCACCGTGGCTGTTTAATCTGTTCATGAACAATTGCTTGACAGGTTTAAAAGAGAATGAAAGTGGGTTGAGAATGAATGAGTTACTCGTCAAATGTTTTCTCTATGTTGATGACCAAGTATTACTTGCGTCTTCAGCCGAGGAGTTGCAGGAGATGGTAACTGCTATGAGTGGAGCTTTTGTTAGAAAGGGAATGAAGATGAATGTAAAGAAGACAAAAGTGATGGTGTTTGAAAGAGATGAGGCCATGACAGACTGCAATATCGTGATTGGAGATGAACAAATTGAACAGGTGAATGGATCAAAGCTTACAAGAGATGGAAAGTGTGAGAGTTATATTGACAGAAGAGTGAATGCAGGAAACATGGTGAATGAAGCTTTGCACTTCTTTAGGAGTAGTTGGAAGGTGTCTAACAAGGCTCGTTTGGCTGTGCATGAGGGAGTGTTTAGAGTTTGAGTGTTAAAAGCTGATGCGTGGCTGTACCACACTTTATATGTGGTAGAGCCACGAATCAGCTTTTGTTTATGCATGAATGGGCCGGCTCGACCGGGGAAGTACCACGACCTTCTGCGTTTCGTCTGTGAGTGCAGGTAACCGGAGGCCCTCACCCCAATTGTATTGGGCGGCAACGCATCTGCTATGCCTCTGGTATTGCGGGTGTTCATGGGCGGCGGTAATCACTTACCATCACGTGAGCCACCTGCTCGTTTGCCTCCCTTTTCTATAAAAAAAATGTACGGAAGTAAAATTTGGGTATGGCAGACGTTGGGTAAGGAAGAGTAAATGCAGTTGAGATGAGAGCATTAAGAAGTATGATAGAAGTTAAACTGAGTGACAGGATAAGCAATAGTGAGATAAGGAAACTTTGTGGTCTGAAAGAAGATGTAAGAATGGAGCGGTGCGGGTCCACTTGGACCGGCTGACTCTAGACGAAGTTAGACGGGCGCTTAAACAACTTAAGCCCAAGAGGTCTACGGGTCCGGATGGTATACCCCCTTATATTTTAAAGGATTGTCGGTCGGTGCTAGCAAAGCCGTTGTTACACATATATAATGAGTGCCTTAAAGCTGCGGTGTTTCCATCGGGCGTCTGAATGGAAGTGTAGGAAGGGGAAGGCCTAGGCGGACGTATCTGGGTCTGGGTCTGGTAATTGTCTGGGTGTAACTTGTGGGTCAGGAGGAATATAAGACACACATAAATGCAGACTAACAGTTAAATTCAGTGCACGCGCTTGCAACATTACGCTTAAAAGCTTGGTGTTAACAAAGATAATGTCATGGTGGACATAATCTTTGTAATATCATTACACCACCGTCCGTCTTGCCGCTGGCTTTTAGATTACGATCAGGTCGAAATATGTCATATCTATCGTCACATAATTCTTAGTAATGATTTAGTATGCACTTTATCCTAAGTCCACGAACATTTGGGCAATAAACATTAAAATTATTAGCAGCCATTCTATCAAAATGTAGTGTAAAACGTCCAGACAAAGGGCTTCAAATACGAGGAGGGATCAAAAAGTAGTGAGAACGACATACTCCTTGATAAGAATAAAATAAATACTGGCAGGCATATACATATTTGTAATATTAATAAAGAAAAAAATCTTAGATTCTTTTGTTTTTTTCTGAATGTAGTCATTTGTTTACTTCGTGTCGGAACGTGTTCTTGAAAATGGAGAAGAACGAAGTGGGAGCCGTTATTAAATGCCTCTGTTTAAAAAAGTTTACAACGCAAGAAATTCATTTCGATTTAAAGGCAACATTAGAATTCCACTGTTGCAAGGTGGGCTTTTTAATTTCGAGTAGGGAGAACGAGCACGGAAGAGGAACATCGTTGCGGCCGTCCATCGACGGCAGTGAATAATACGTAGCTATTAATAATAATAATAATCTTTATTGATAAACCAATTAAACAGAATCATGAATAGTTTTATATTAGTTCATAGATATGATTTTATTTTGTAATCTTATCGCTAATGGTGTCACGATAGCCGAGTGGTTGGGCGGTTGGAATTTAGAGTCTAGAGACCCGAATTTGATCCCCAAGTGGCAGGCTCGTACCAATGGGTTTTTCAAAAACTTATGTACGAATTATATCGTTGGTTTGGACATAAAGACGGCGACGGGCTTACCACCTGTCACGTTGTCCCGAAAATATCTTCGGTGGAAGGTGGGCCAAAGGGACTTAATTGTCCAGACTCGACCTCTGTCTACCCCTGTATTGGTAATGCGTGAAGATATTTATATATATTATGAATATAATTATTATTAAGTTATCAATAGTCATTATATTCTATCTCATTCTCACTACTTTTTGATCAATACTCGCATATATTATAAAATTATAACGGGGTCATGTTTGCACATTGAATATCACTCAAATCTGAAAACAAGTGGAAAAGGTTACTAGGACGATTTTTAGAATTCTTATCTGTTTGTTCGTGGTTGGCCCTTAAACCACTGATCGAATTTTGATTCTGTTTTCATTGATCAATGACTCGCTAGAGAAGCTAGGATTGCGATAAAATACTAAGAGCTGAATTATTAACGAATTTTTAAAATGAGTTTCTTCTAGTATTTGAGTTGCGAGCGAAGTATCGATCTTTTTTACGTAAATTATTCCGATTTGTGTCTACACAAACTGAAATTGTTTGATTTTCGCTGTCCCCTTGTATTTCCTTAATAATAATTTATTGAATGGTGAAAGGTGTGCATCCCAATACTGGGGTAGATAGAGGTCCACACAATTAAAGTCCTTTCGACTCACCTTTCACAGAAGCCATTTTTTGGGACAGTTGGTGATCTGGTCGTCGTTTTTTATGTCCACGCCAAATATTTAAATCGTACATAAGTTTTGAAAAAGTCATTGTTACGAACCTACCACTTGGGGTATCTTGACTTAAATTCAGATCCTCCAACCACTTCGCTATCGTGACTTTCAGCTCGAAAATTATGCATTTTCAAAAATCTCAGAAATAACTTGGATAGGGAGAAAATTAATACACATTCAAGATTTAGTTATTACTCGGTTTTATAGTATAAACCACAGTTAAATTAGGTATTACAAGTAAGTAATCAGTAATTGAAGCAATTATAATATTATAATGTAGTTAAATTAAAAATAAAAATTAAAGCAATTTTTTTTTAGAAGAGAATACTTTGACAAAAGTTATGTAATTATGTGAACAAAAGTTATGTAGTTATGAATAAACTAAATCTTAGGATTCATCATCGCTGCCTGGCGCTGAAGCTTTAGGCTTGGGTCCACCAGCTCTTTTTGCCATTATGATCTGGTTAACTCTCAGAATCGTAGCAGCAGCACCCACAGCATATTTAATTCCCCAATTTTTAAGAAGGTATGCATCTAGAATCCCCTTTTCTTTGGCATCACACACCTCACTGCTGTCAGAATCAATGTCATATCCATAGGTTTGTTTTCCAGCCTATAATTTTTAACAATACATGTTAATAAATAATGTATAACAAGTTAAAAGTACAAATATGTAATGTATTATTTTGCTTAAATTTTCATTTATTCGTTTTATATTTTTTGATATGGTTAACTCATTATATAGCCATTACTATTTTCAACAAGAAAAGAAGTGGTATATTCTACCATTCACTGATACCACATGGCCGGAAAAGAACAAACTTAGGAGGTAGCTACAAAAAGGGGTGGTCTTGTCGCAAAAGAGAGAATTATTACAACATTAGACAGCAGTAGTTGGTGTAAATAATAAACTTACATACTAATACCTAAATATACTTAAACATAATTAAATTAAAATAATACACTAATAAATATTAAATAATAATTTACAATAAACATACATAAAACTAAATAAACATAATATACACAAATACATTGTAAGCGGAAAAAAATTATGTCTGTGACAGATAATAATTCTTCATCATTTTCACATCAGTTTTTCTAAAGTTTCGCACGTTGAATATGCGAAGGTAGCTTGTTCCACAAACAAATGACTTTGACAGTAAAGGAGAGCTTAAAGTAATTGCGTCCTATGTGCATTAGTATTATTTTGTAGAGATCTGTGCTCTAATCACTCTCAAAATATTTTTTGAGAGGCCTATGCCCAGCAGAGGTCACTTACAGGCTGCTTTAGTTTTACCATCTACTGATACACCCAGGTATCTTACTATATAAATCTATAACAATGATAAAAATAGATATTTTATAACTATAATTTGTTAATGGTTCTGGAGATGAAAAATATTAACTTATAAATAATAAATAAATTTAAAATGTTATGGTAGTCTTAAATAGACATTGATCAGAAATTTGGGATTGTGCTTACTAAAACTATTATTAATACTTATATTAAAACATAATTAGTTTTGTTTTCTTGGCAATAAGGAAAAATCAATAGAAATATACCTTGTGTGCTTTATATATGTTGTTAATAACTTCAGTGGCATTTGCACCAGAGTTATCAGCTAATGCTTTTGGGATACTCTCAAGAGCTAAAGCAAATTTCCGTACAGCATATTGCTCTAGTCCAGGCAGAGTGTCAGCATATTGAAGAAGTTTCTGTGCTAATTCTATTTCTGTTGCACCTGCACCAGGCAAGAACCTATAAAAAATTATGCAACTCATAATTATTCAATTCAAACTCCCTTAACTTAAAAATGTTGAACACTTACTTTCCATCCCTAGTTATGGCTTTGAAAGTGTTAACTCCATCATCAATGGCCCTCTCAATATCATCCATATAATTATCAGTTGAACCTCTAATAACAATAGTTGAAATACGTGATTCTGATGTTTCCATGGAGAAAACTACGACTCTGGTATCACCAAGCTCATCTACTTTTACTGTGTCACAGTAACCTTGCTCTTCAGCTGTTGGTGTAGTCAATCTTGGCAGGACCTTATATAAATTATTCATAAAAAAAAGATATACTTTCAATGCTTGAGAAATTATAAATACATTATAGAACTAGCAAAATATTTGTAAAAAATTAGGCAAACTGTTAGCTTAAAATTTACCCTACTCCCATTTGGGAGTGTTGTCACATTGTCCCCAAAAATGTATTCGGTGAATGGTGGGTCAAAAAGACATATTGTCTAGACATCTGTATAACCATCTCAATATTAAGAATGTTGTGAAGTTTTTTTTTTTAAATTCATATAAAGTTTAGTAATAGTACTTACAGTAGCATTAACTGTCTTTGCTAGACGTCGAAGATCAAATTTGGAATTCAGTCGAACAGCCATCATACCAAATTTGTTCAGAAAATGTAAGGCCATATCACCAAACTTTGCACCAGCTACAATCACTTTAACACCTGAGTCTGCTATTTCTTTTAACTGTTTTTCTAGAAGTGATTCTTCTCCTCTGCTGAAATTCAGAAGTTCATCTGCTGTTTTAATAAGCACTGTCCCTTTGGTTTCTGTTTGTGTGATGTCTACAGGGCAGGAATAAACAGCAATTTTAGCTTTGGTAGCATGAGTGACATCTCCTTCAACTTCACGTTTGAACACCATTCCAGAAAGTACTTCAGATTGCTGGAGTCCTGCTCCAAGTATCTAAATCAAAGGCAATACAATTAGATATGATTATTATTTCAGAATATATACTTATTAATTTTTACTTAACTTTACAGTTACCTTGCAAATTCTAACATTATCAACATTGAAAGTTGTTTTTTCAGGCAGAATAGCAACACATGCCTTTGCTACAAGTTGTGCTATAAAATCCTCATTACCATACTGTTTAGACATAATAGCTGGTTTTATTCCAGCTACAACTGCTTCAATATTCTTGTAATCTTTTATTTCATGACATATAAGTTCAGGTAGTAGCTCTAGGCATTTATCAAGAGCTTGCTCATAGCCATCTGCTATTTCACTGGGAGTAATTCCCAAGCGCAATAGTTCATCTGCGGCTTCTAACAATGCACCAGATAATACAATGACAAAATTAGTACCATCACCAACTTCTGAGTCTTGCATTTGACTGGCTAAAACCATTAATTTGGCAGCAGGATGCTCTACATCCAGTTCTCTAATTATGGTACCAGCGTCACTTGTTACAAATTGCTTTTCAATATGATTGATAATCATTTTGTTCATTCCATTGGGTCCATAAGCTGATCGCACACTTTGTGCAAATTGCTTGCATGCATTTATATTATTAAAAACAGCTTCTTCTAAGCCGGATAACATCTAAAATATATCAATTTATATCAATGTGCTATACATGTAACTTCATATATAAAAAAAAAATGTTTTAAGTATTGAAAAAAAAAAAGAAATATTTGTAGGATTTTTAGCATGTATAAACAATTTTCCGGTCTGTATTTCAACCTAATACAAAAAATTCAACAAATTTTTTACATTAGAAAAATCATGTTGGGCCTTGCGCACACCTGACCTCTTCGCAGTTTTTGGTTATAAATTTTATCTTACCCGAGCTCCTTCTTTTAGCATCTGCGGTACTCCTGGAGCTTTAGGAACATGAAGAGCCATTATAGTTTATTGGTGTGATGATAATATCAGAATGTAAAAAATTGATTTGGTTCCCGGACTCTGCAAGATGAATACAGAAAGTATGTACCAAAGAGAATATAATCACTACGTCATAGATTATATGCACTATGTTATAAAACCTGTGCTGTGAAGGAAAAATTCAAAGAATAATAATCACGAAGTTTTAAGAAAGGCCACTCGACAACACAAAGTACTTTTACTCTCCACAGAGTACATTATGTTAGTTAGTTGGAATCAAAATATCTATAACATTTTAGAAGAAAAATATAGGGATATATTTATAAATTTCATAATCATTACGTGCCATCAAAAATAAATTAAAAATGTTTAAGTTAAATAAATAGTTTTCTAATCAATCCTTAAGTGTCTTTTTGGTCTGAAAGTGATCCTATTAGCCCCATCAACCATTTAAGAGATGTGTACGAGGAAAATGAGAAAACATTATTTGCGAAATTGCACATTTTGTGCCGTATGTAAGTA
Source organism: Sericinus montela (assembly GCA_029286605.1). Classification (NCBI taxonomy): domain Eukaryota; kingdom Metazoa; phylum Arthropoda; class Insecta; order Lepidoptera; family Papilionidae; genus Sericinus; species Sericinus montela. Next base: position 3,202,440 of record JAGSMR010000031.1, on the reverse strand, counting down.
AAATTTAAGTTATTCTCTGCGATTAGACAAACAATGAAAATTTTCGAAAAATAAATGAGAAGTTACTTCTTCACAAAATGTGGGTAAAATAGTTTACAGTTCTATAAATAGAACTTAAACTATTTTTCAAATAATTTACAGTTCTATAAATAGAATTGTAAACTATTTTTCTGCAAATTATAATTGGCAGAAAAAAAGCAGAATATTAGCAGTAGAAACATCGACGAATATAAAATGCATTGATGAAAAATTCCAAAAAATAACGCTGATACTTACCATTTGACTTCGTAAGCATTTTTTATTTCATATAGGAGGATATGTGTGTGATTTAAATGATTTCGTTGAAGAAAGAATGTGGTATTACAAATTTGTATCAAGACAACTAACCGAAGAAAAGAAACTACGCAACAAGTAACATCAAACCAAATGTATTAATGTCGCTGTAGACGAAAATCTATCTAAAAAATAAACGAAACATAAATCAATAAAAATAAAATAAAAAAAAACATACGAATGTCTGGAAAAAATGGAAGAATCAAACCATAGTTAAACAAGATAAAACTTGTATTTGTATTGTTTTCTAGGTTAAACTTTCCAATATGGACCATCGATATATATGGTTTTAGGGGGGTGAGGGCTACCCCCCTGCCATTCCCACCCTGCGGAACCCCATGGTTATGGAGATATTCATGGTTAAATTTTTAAGGTTAGAATAAAGCTATTTAGTTAATAGAATGATTTTTTTATTTTCTTTCCTTACCATTATCTCGTTTTACTTTATTATATGGCACTAGATTAAATGTTTTTTTTTATATCAGTGGAGTAAAATGTTTTATACACGAAAGTTTCTTGACCGGGAGGCCACCGAAATGCCATTATGGCTTATTGGGTTGAAGCGCTTCGTGGCAGCTCCGGCGCTGCGGGATGAGCACTCCCTTCGCCCCAGCGTATGGAAGCGCAGGCACCTGAGCTCGCCTTTCGCCTAACACGACCTCGGTGCCTGCGCTTCCCTATGGCGGGCGGGCACTGCTCTCCCTCCGCGCCTTCGAGCTCTTTTATACATTCTAGGGGTAGGGCAGACATGACCACGTGGATAGTGGGGTGCTCTGATGCGGTTCTGAGTACTTGGGTAAATAAGTAAGTAAACACTTTGTTGTAGTATACTTGTTTCGCTTCGACCACTTTCATTATTCCCTTCATACATGCTCTTCGGTTCAGGGTGCTCTTGACCTGGCCTTTTTTCAGGACGTCCCAGATTTGGTCTCGACATCCGAAACATCCGCCTACCATCTCAACCCATCTCAGCATACCTTTTTAGTCTCTACATCTTCTTTCAGACCACAACATTTCTTTATCTCACTATTTCTTATAGATAAGAGTCAAACTGAGTGACAGGATCTCTTAACAATAAATTTTATATACATATTTAATTGCACTCATCAGCTCTTCATATGCATCTAAATGTTTTGTCATAATCTTTCGTCTTCATATGTACTCGTACAACCAATCCGTAAAATTATGCTTATTTTGGGCTTTGAAGACGCCATGGTAGTCAAAAGTTGTAAGCTTCCAGGAGTATGTTAAACGATCTCAACTGCAAGGGCAAAGTGAAGTAATTCATGTTTGACAATCATTTGTCAAATGTATTTGACGTGTTATTTGCCAATTTGTTTGAAAAAGTAAAAAAAATATATATCTCACGAACCGTAAGTTTCCGCAACCTAAAACTTTACAAAATGCTTTCTTTTAGTGAGTACTATCTACAAAAAAATATGGGCATTTATATCGATAGTCCATATTGGAAAGTTTAGCCGTTTTCTCCATTTCTTAAACACGAGAGTTGATGTAATAATATAAATAAATCATGGTCGATAATTTATTTTGATGATGTAAATAAATCATGGTCCATAGGTGGTACCATAAGTTTTACTGTTCCTGCTGGTTTTGAACTATGTATTTATTTTGTCTTAGCTGATGTTGTATTAAATAAGTCGTTGAAATTATTTGCAAAGAATTGTTAAAAAAAATCAGTAAAAAAACCTTTATCCATATTACACATTTAGAAATTGAATTGTTTTTAAATAGTTATGATGTTGATATATTATCTGTCACTGAACATTGGTTAAAAAATGATAACTTTGTGTTTAACTTCAGTAGGCACCAGGTTGTTAGTTCTTTCAATAGAGAAAAAGCTTTACGTGGTGGCTCTTTAATACTATTGAGTAAGGCCTTGTCATTTAAGAAACGTAAAGACATTGTGAGCCTCTCTGTTGAGAGAACTATAGAAATGGGTTGCGTTGAGCTTGAGCATCTCATTGTTGTTGTCGTATACCGACCGCCCTGCGCATTATAAGAGTGTTTTGAAAGATTTATGGAAAAAGCTTTACTTAAACTTCATAAACAGAATACATCGGTAGTCTTATGCGGAGATTTTAATATTAATCTCCAGGAAGCTTCTTCCATTACTATTAGATTTCTCTCATTGTTAAAGTCGTTCAATCTTGTGAACTTGTTTTATGAGCTAACAAGAATAACAGAGTCAAGTGCGACGTGCATAGACAATATTTTTACAGATGTTTGTCATCTGTTGCCATTGCACAGATTAATAATTCATAAGTTAAGTTCAGACCACTCTGGTCAATTTGTTAGTCTGTCTCACGACCGACAAACCACACGTATTAGGAAAGCTGTGTTTGTTCCGATAAATTTATATCGCAAAGAGAAATTTAGAAGTAATTTTATAAACCGTTTCCAGTGTTGCTTTACCATGACAATACTAGCGCCTTGTACAGTTCATTATTTAATTTCTTAAAAATTGAATTTAATGCCGTTTTTACTTCTAAAACATTCTCTTTGAATAGTCGAAAGACTTTTAATGATTGGGCAACAGTGGTAATTCACCGAAGTAGGCGAAGATTGTATGAACTTTACAGCGAAAGGTCATACAATCATTGCGAGACTTTTAAGGATTATGTTAAAAACTATTTAAAAAGTCTGTTTTGCAGCCAAGTCATTACACTTAAGCAATAAAATTAAAAATGCTTCTAATAAAGTAAAAATTACTTGGAATATTATTAATAGTAAAACGGGGAAGAATATGTCACGAAGTTCTGACTACCAACTTAATATTGACAATAAAGTTATAAATACTAATCATGAGGTAGCTAAAGTTTTTGAGACTTTTTTTAGTGAAATTCCAATTTTGACTACACAGTCGTTGAATTCTTCTTCTGTTGTTGCCGAGACGTTACTGAAGGAAAATGTAAGAGGTTGCACCACAACCTTTAAGTTTGAGGCTGTTAGTTCTAAAGATATTGTGAGAATGTTTAACACTATTGAATGTAAGAAAAAGGCGGATCCGTATATTTTAATTTAAACAAACTATTACATTGCAATAAGTTTGGTTTTATAAGGGGTCGCTCAACAACTGATGCTGGTGTTGAGCTAATTAAGCATATATGTGAGGCTTGGGAGATATCACAGGATGCTTTGGGTGTTTTTTGTGATCTCTCTAAGGCTTTTGATTGCGTTCATCATGAAACACTTGTCAGGAAATTACACCATTACGGTATCAGAGATACTCTTATTTATCTAATAGAATTCAGAGAGTGGCAATCAACGGTGCGTATTCCTCTGGATCGACAGTAGCTATGGGCGTACCGCAGGGCTCGATTCTTAGTCCATTTCTTTTTCTCATTTATATTAATGATTTACCTTCCTTACTAGGGAATAAACACGATATAGTATTATTTGCTGATGATACCTCTATAATGTTTAAAATCAAACGACATATTGTTACACTTGACGAGGTAAATGATGCTATGTCCAAAATAGTCCATTGGTTCAATGCTAATAATTTACATTTAAATAGCAATAAGACTAAGTGTATAAAATTTTCAACACCTAATGTTAAACAGTTGGGTCATACCAATGTACTAATAAATGGGGGAGAGTTGAGCTTAGTGGATACAGCTGTTTTTCTCGGAGTAACACTTGATGCGAGGCTTCAATGGGGGCCCCATATATCCCAACTTGCGAGTAGGTTAAGCTCTGCAGCACATACTGTAAGAAAAATAAGGCTTATAACTGATGTACAAACGGCTAGACTTGTTTATTTTAATTACTTCCATAGCGTAATGTCATAATGACATTATGCTATGGAACTTCTGATGTACATAATGTAAATACTAGGAACAAACACAAGCTTGTAACACGGGTTACTAGACTCCATAGAGTAAGTAACTCGTTTATAGGGCGGTATATACGCTTCTACAACAAAGGTAAATACGCAAAGCCTGTCTATTAACAGGTTTAAGAAATTTATTAAAGAAAAGCTTTATAGGAAGGGTTATTATAATATAAATGAATATATTAATGACAGTAACCCCTGGGAATGAGGTGATCGCTCCCAAGCTATTTCTAGAAAATATCACATTATATTTGTATAATGCATTATATTGTTAAAAATATTGACCAAAAAAGAGGATACCTACGGAGTTTCTTTCGCCTGTTTCTTCTCCGTTAGAGGAACCTCATTACGAAACGGTGGTAGATTACATATAGAATTTTTACTAAACTTGACTAAGAGTGAGGTATAAGAACTGAAAATAATTTTTTTTTAATTATTATGAAAGTGTAATTAAAATTAATTTTATTATAATTACCAATAGTGTGATAAAAATTATTATTTGTTTTTTATAACTGAAATAATAAAAGTAGTTTTTAATAGCAGATTTGAAAATTACATTTTAAAACTGGTTTAATTTTTTATCACATCCCTATGTAGTAGTACTAAAAAGAAGATAAGGAAGTGTGGGAAACACTATTGTAGACGTACGCGTTTTAAGACTTTTAATAAAAATTTATTTTGTTTGTTGGATTTGGATCAGTAGTTTAGTGTAGTTTGTGTATATATATTTGTAATTTCTTAGTTTCATTTACTTCAATTTTATTTAACAGTATAATTAATAGAAGGTTTTACTTTGTCTCCTTATGGAGCCGCTTGATGGCCCTGGGTTTGATTATAATGTACAATTTCTAATGTGGAGTCTGGCATGGAAACCTAAAAACGTAGTGATTAAATACTCTGTGGAAACGGATGGATCCGTGAAGTGTAGCAGTGGTGCTCGGATCTATCTATATATAATACCAATCTATATCTATCTAATAATAATACCAATACCCAAATAAGTACTGCTCCCCTTTTCACTGACTCTCAACTTAATTTGTCCAATCGGTATAATCGGTATAAAAACCAGAATCTGTAGCTAGATTATCATATCAAGCAAATGATGCAGCACCATATGTTGTTCATATACAAAGAAAACGGCAAACTGCAAATGATAATGTTACACTTCATCCTATTACTTTTGGTCGTTTTTTAAAAAGGAATTTTATCCACAACATTGTCAACGGAAGCCTAAAATGAATTGCCCGTAATAGACTGACTCCGTCTTTTATTACTTAATTACCAGGACGCCAATTCACTCAAGCATCTTATATTCATGCACCTATTTCTAAAATGTCGTATGCTGATGCTGTACTTTCTATGATTAAAATGCTTTATTTCCGGGGTATGTTTCGCCACCTCCTTCAGCAGGATTGATCTGTCGCGGGAGTTAAAGGAATTCCTAAGGTCAACTTTCAAGAGAACGTCTTTTTGATAATTCTTTAAAAAAAAACCCATTGAATGTACAGCTGCCTCACTACCTCCTCTGCTATCGAGTCTAATTTTAATAGTCTGAAATTTTGTCTTTAAATCGATGGTTATGTACCTACATGCTAATTTTGAAGTTAGAAGTGTTAGATATGGTTTACTTTTTTTTGAATACATAATCTCCAACCTAAAGTAATTAAATGTTTGGGCCGTAATGCAGGTAATATGTTTGAAGTTTCGTTGACGGTTTTAAAATTTTTATTTTAAATACATACCTACATAATCATAGATAATACATATATATAACTGTACGTAACGTAATTTTTATTATAACGTAGTGATTATATACTCTGATTTTTATTTTCGGAAACCATTTAGTAAGTAAGTAAGTAATGATTTAGTTGGTACTATTACAAATTGTCATGAAAAACAGTCTAGAGAGAAAAAAAACGATACTACAAATATTACAAATAAACAATAGAAAAAAATGACAATATTTAAAGTACCAAAATGGCTACCACTCTGCATTTATCGTGATGGAATTAACAACACCACGACGCTGATTTTCAGTGGTTACCAAATAATAATAAGAATGGAGGAACACCATATATGCACATTTGTTACATAAAGTTGATCAAAACAAGATATGTACGCTATTAATTAATTTAAAATAAATGTAATAACTATAAAGAAATCTGAACATGTAATAAAATACTTGCTGAGGCAATATAATGGCATACGATGAGAAACTTAATTCTAGTTTCTTTGAATATTAAGTAGGTAAGTTTTGTATCTACTTTTTATATAAAAAGGGAGGCGAACGAGCCGGTGGCTCACGTGATGGTAAGTGATTACCGCCGTCCATGAACACCCGCAATACTAGAGGCATAGCATCTGCGTTGCCGACCTTAGAGTGCCCCCTCCCCCAGAATTGGGGAAGGGGGGTGTGTGGGCCTCCGGTTACCTGAACTCACCAGACGAAACGCAGAAGTTTGTTAGACTTCTACTTCACGCCGGTATTCTGTGAGGTCGTGGTACTTTCCCGGTCGAGCCGGTCTATTCATGCAACAAAAAAAGCTGATGCGAGGCTCTACCACAAGTACTCTACTTTTAAACGAATATATTGATCCCGAGTTCTTGATTGGCGGAGGCAAATTATTCCAGCACTTCGTGGCAGTATAACGAAAGCTGCCACGACATCCGTACAGTAATATTATTATAATTTCTAGATTAATACAGTTGAACTTTGGTTATACGGAAGATTATTAAACTAAAGTAAAATTTTTATTTTTTTTAGGGTGAACATGGAGACTATGTATATACAAAGTTCCAATTGTAATAAATGAAAACGGAAAACGTGCGTTGCCATATTAGTGTTCTATTTGAGTTACGAATTTTCTGATATACCAAGCCAAACATTTTTCTGTTTTGTTAACATATCTCTTTGACTACTTTGATATCAGTTTAACATCTCTCTTTCTCTTATATTGTCTTGTTGTTAACATATTACAATCACAGTAATTCTTTAATAAACTGTAATATAACATAATTAGAAAATAAAGTGAATGAAGAATTTTTCCTGTTATCCTTTATCCTTTTGTGTACAACTTTATCTTATACTACTTCGCTACATATTTGCAAAGTACAAAAATATTTATTTTGACAATTTTAGATGCAAATTGGGGGTAGAAGTGTGAAGAATAAAAGATTTTGAATTTTCACCCACAGAAAACTGCATAAGCTCAAATGCATCTGAAGCTCTCACTTTTCACAAAAAGAAAGGGAAATTGTTTAATGAAAAAAGCAGTCCTGACATCAAACTATAATAACACATTGTCAGATGATATTTTTGCGAAGTTTCCTTTGCATTCATATTATACAAAGCAAAATATTAATCCAGGTATACAATAAAATAACTACATAAAAATGATGATATCAAATAAATAAATAAATATCGATATGTAATATGCAAAATACAAATATATTAAATAAAATGTTATTAGTATATGAAGAGAAGATGATTCCGTAAATGTTAACCCACAAATGGAAATGGCAATCATGAGGAAAACTTGAAAAGAAAATGAGAAAGAAAATATTCCTGTGATGAAAGGTAAGAATACATTAAATTTTAAAGTACTGATGACAAACATGATACAGGACAACCATCTTGGAAAAACATTGACATTAATGTTTAATTTACTTAAGGGCCTGTAAAAGTCCACTGCAGGACATAGGCCTTTCCCAATAGGAGGTAGTTCCATAATTGCCATGCTTGGTACGCGGTTTGATAATTGCAGCACCAGACACTTTGCACTTTGACTGTGCAGCGCATCACAAGTCTACTCAATTTGTCTGATATTTTTCGAGATTATTTGCCTGCCATACATCAATAGTTGAAAATTATTAAAAAAAAATTTAAATAATTTTTAGATGAACCAGTAGAAATCCATGGGAATTAACTTCCCAATGTTTCTCAACAAGTTTTACCAAAAAACAAAATTGGTAAGTTTTTAAATAAAGTATAAAAGTAGCTGTGTACATGGCAGTCGTTCTGCCCAACTTCCTTTATGCCTCTGAAACGTGGGTTCTATACCGCAAGCATATCTGCACATTAGACAGATTCCACTTAGATGCCTAAGCGACATTATGAACATCCTTTGGTCGCACCGTGTTTGAAACACGGAAGTATTTCGACGCGCTCATATCAGCGGTAAAGAGGCGTATGTAATGAAGCGACAACTGAAGTGGCGCGGCCATGTCTCCCGGATGTTTGATACTGCTGTGGCCAAGCGCGTCTTCCATTTTGAACTGCATAATGGCAAGCGAAAACAAGGCGGCCAATTAATGCGTTTCAAACATGTACTTATGCGCCACATGAAGAAATGTGATTTAGATCCGTCACAGTGGGAGACAATGGCTGTGGACGAATCACTGTGGAGCCGGACCGTGAGCACTAAGGTATTAGAATATGAGGGAGTACGTGTGAATAAGCTCGATGCCAAACGAGACGCGCACAAGGCTCGATCACCTGCAGCCATCACCTACAATTACGTCGGAGGGAGGGGTGCAGACTTGCGCTCAATGTGCTCGCACGTTCAACGCAAAAATCGGTTACATCAGTCACCACAGAGCACACGAACGACGCTCCCAATAGTCCAAGTCGCTGTGGCCGAAATCAGTCGGAATATACTATTTTAATAATCCATAAGCATTTTGATATTGACATTGTAACCTATCTAATTTAGGCAGGGTAAGTTTGTTGCATGGTTTCAGAAATTTATTCTGGGACCGCGCCATAATCATAAGTGCTTCAAATTAAAACATTGTACAGTATTATTTGAAAGTATTATTGTATCTCCCAACGATCACTGAAAAGGGTTCGTAGGATATTGGGGTTTTTCTCACACTTTGAAACAGAATCGTTTAGGTGAGGTAAACCCGTCATATAGGAGTCGAGAATTACATCCAAAAATTTTACATTTCCTCACGCTATTATCAATACGTAAGTGGTAAACTCCTCGCCATCTTTATGTTCAAGCCAACGATATAAATCGTACATAAGTTTTTTGAATTAACCCATTGGTACGCGCCTTGGGAATCGAACTCTTGTACTTTGGGAGGTGTTAAAGTAAAATGTATTCTTGCGTTTATTCCATGTTTAATTATCATCTTAATGCTAGTTTACAATTATGAAGAAGCCTATGTTTCTGGGTGGTCCGCCTCATTAGGGGGACATACGAGATTACACCTATTAATTATGTTATATACTAAATGCAATGCTATGCTATGCTATTATAATATACTTTTATATTCACACTTTAAAAGTCAACGATTCAATTCAAGTCACGATAGCCGAGTGGTTGGGTGGTCGGAATTTCGAGTCAATAGACCCGAGTTCGATCCCCAGTTGGTAGGCTCGTACCAATGGGTTTTTCAAAAACTTATGTACGAATATCGTTGGCTTGGACATAAAGGCGGCGACGGGCTCACCACCTGTCACGTTGTCCCGAAAATATCTTCGGTGAAAGGTGGGTCGAAGGGACTTAATTGTCTAGACTCGACCTCTGTCTACCCCTGTATTGGGAATTGCGTGAAGATATTTTTTTTTATTTTTTAAAAATTTTATAGGAGGCTTCTTAATAAGTCGGGGAACGTTTTGGTTTTTAACGTTTTAATGAAGTATACGGTTTTTATATTTATTTTCAAACCAAATGCATTTAGCTCTGTCAACGATTCGCCTGGCGATAGTTGCGATCGAGGAGCTATATTTATAAAAATAGTATTCATTGAGGGTACGTAACTCAAACATTCCATGCGTTATCTCTTACACCGTAGGTATAGGCATTTGGCATCTGATTACGCAATAGTTGTGGATATTCAAAGAAATTGATGTATATAATGTTTCATTTTTATTTAATTTTTTATACATTTTAAATAAAACGAAAAACGTATATACTTAATGTACGTTTTTCGTGTTATTTAAATTTTTTATACAATTAATACAAGGCATTTAGAGTTCATAGATTTTTTTTAATTTTCCTTTTAAATGTAACTTAATTATGATACGTATAATCACAATTTATTGACTTTGTTATAATATAATCGGGTCGCGTGTACTTTCAAAGAATTTCACTTGTTAGTAAATTTTTATAATTTTTTATTTAATAAATCTCAGCTGGCCTACATTTTAGAATATTCTTAGATATATTGATATATTTTACTGTGCTAAATAAAGTACAAAAAAAGAAACTAAAACTAATTACTCGCTAAATCTTAAATTATCATCACTCGGTGGTCCCTAAACATAAATGAGATTATTTATTACAGAAAAATAAGTAATACTGATTTTAAGGATATTTTGACAACCTAATTTTTTTTGATAAATTTTAGTGTCTCGTTACAAATAATAGGACCATAAAATATTAACACAAACACAATAAACACAACGTGTTCATACTAGAAATTTATACTAAAAAAATAATATTCATATATGTACTAACTAATAATTATTACAAACACATTAAGATAAGTGACATAAGTAGTGAAACAAATCTTTTGTTAATTTCAAACCTTTATAATATAATACTTAAAATCTGAGATCAATTTAACAATAACTGCAAAGAATTTGGTTTATTGTAAATAGTAATATTATAACACAAATTTTTTGTTAGTTACTAAGAAGTAGAAAAAGGAGTAGAAACTTTAGTATATGTAAATGCAAGTAAAAATATTTTAATAATTGATAAGTTTTAAAAAAATAAGCATTGAACTTATTATTCACTGAGAAACCGTAAATTAATTTGTCTAACTTAAAGCAAAAAAGCATTTTTACTGACTTTTAAACTGTGCTAAAGCTGTGTTTTTTCTATATCTATGTAGGTTTTTTATGAGTTAACATTAATTTGTTCTCGACTGAACTACAATTTACTTCAAACTTTGATAATTCAATAAATTATCGACTGTGAAGAGGCCTCATTGATTCAATCACATTTAAGAAGTTTAATATTAGTTGTTTTATGAAGGTAATTACAATATTATAACTTTAGTCTATTAAAATAATATTTTCCGAAGTTACATTTTAAAGATTAATGTGACATTAAACAATATATTTACGATTGAATTTAAAGGCTTCCGGATATACATAATATATAAAACAAAACAGTGAATGCAAAGCACCAAAAGGCAAATTAAGGCAAAAAACAATCAAGGGCATAAACAATACAATATTTTAAAATTATAGCTAATTTAAATACTATATCACTGAATATAAACTTTTATAATTACTTACTAATGTTTATCTACGACTATAGTAATTTTAATTAAAAAAACTAGATTTTTTTCTTTTGAAATATCAAAAATATATTCATTGCTCAGTTACGACGTGTTCGTTCATTTATAAAAAAAATAAGCTTCTGGGCGTTTTTGGGGGAGACTTAAGTTTAAAAACGACGAGAATTGTTAGTTTAATATATAATTTAACGAATTTTTAAATTTTTATTTTTTATTAATTTATTTTTACAATTGTTGATAATATTGTGAATTAGAAATTGAATCAAACGTTTTCAGGAGCAAACAATGTTGAAACTTTTAACTTTTTAGTTTATAAATATTTTCTCTTAGTGTCGAATTCGTTAATCCGTTACTCAGGCGATTATGTAGGTAAGTAGCTGGTGTTGTTTGTATCAGAAAATATTCCTTGGAGGCGGGACCGCGACAACGGCAGCGCCAGCCCGGCCGGTGGTCAGAGGCGCCAGCTTGCGCCAGCTATTTGATTCCGAATCGTATATTTCTACCACGTTTAAGTACTGCACACCGTCATAACCACCTGTTCGCAACAACGGTAGACATTGAATATACACAAAGGGATATTCTTATTAGATTAGGGAAAGAAAAAAAACAGTTTTTTTTTATGCTAAGTGGCAACTTCAGCCAATGGATATATGGCAAGCGACTTCAATCGAAAAACAAAGTTTTTTTTTTTTATAGAAATTGGAGGCAAACGAGCAAGTGGCTCACGTGATGGTAAGTGATTACCGCCGCCCATGAACACCCGCAATACCAGAGGCTTAGCAGGTGCGTTGCCTCCCTTAGAGTGCCCCCCTCCCCCAGAATTGGGGGAAGGGGGTGTGTGGGCCACCGGTTACCTGCACTCACCAGACGAAACGCAGAAGTTTGTTAGACGTCTACTTCACGCCGGTATTCTGTGAGGTCGTGGTACTTCCCCGGTCGAGCCGGCCCATTCATGCATCAACAAAAGCTGATGCGTGGCTCTACCACTGTTAAA